>BQNB010034914.1:0-51253 GCA_026074375.1 Tanacetum coccineum
CCTTTGGATGAGATCGAGATTGATGAAAATCTGTGATTTATCGAAGAGCCTATTGAGATCGTAGAGCGGGATGTGAAGAAGCTAAAGCGAAGAAGAATCCCATTGGTCAAAGTTCGTTGGAACTCTCGGCAAGGAGCTGAGTATACCTGGGAACATGAAGACCAATTCCGGATGAAATATCCGCATCTTTTCTCCGAACCCGTACTTTCCTCAAGTGCCGCAACTTGAGCCTTGAGGACAAGGCTCTTCTAACCGGAGGAGACTGTAACATTCCGTATTTTCAGGTCATTTACGACGTCATCTATTTTACTAATTATTTTTTTCTAGTACGCGTTTACTTTTAATTCTTATTATGTAGTAAAATCGCGTAAACTAAAAATCAACAATTAACGTAAACGGACACCAAACGAATTAAAGTTTTCGTCAAGCTAGCAATATATTATTTTTACGAAAGTAATAATCAACTTTTTATATTTTATTTTATTGGTTGCGTAAAACGTTTACGTTTCGCAATTAAATACATTTAGGCATACCCGGAAGCACCAAAACTTTTCTACGCTTCAACAAATACCCAGGTTTATACCCAATACCCAAAGTTTATAAAACTTTACCCATATGTATATATATGGACGTCCCATATATATAGGGAGCAACCAAGACACTTAAATTCAAGTCTTACACTTTAATAAAAGAAACTACAAGATATACTTTCAAATATAATGCAAGTATTACTTCCATTTCTCTTCAAAGTATTTAGCCAACACATTCCCTCATTTCCATGGGATAATGTCCATTCTAGGGAACCAAATAACACAAGTATTAATGAGCTAGCAATGTACATCTAGAGTTAGTAAAGACCAAGACTTTCACTAGGAAAAATGACCAACTCTTCCTTGTTTTCCTCATCATGTCTTTTATGAACCTAGTCCTTATTACATCTAGCTACAAGAAGTATATAAGGAAAGTAACTAGCAAAATAACACATACACTCTCATTTCTTAGGTGAAAAACCAACAAAACCTCTCTCTTTTCACCTCTATAGCTCACGGCTCAAAAAGCTCCTCCCACACAACCCATACAAATTTTTCTACCACTTATACAAGCATACACACAACATATCTAAGACCTACTAAGATGGTTTGAAGGTTTGGTTAAACCTTTACAAGTGTTAAACAAGAAAAATGGAAGATTAGGGTTTAGGGTTTCAAGATCTTGCAAGCTTGGTTTAAAAATCTAAACAAGGGTTTAGATTATATTTCTCATCATCATTTATCACCTTAAGGTTATCTATAAGCCCTCACCTTTTCATTTTCATGATTTTATGAGTATATTAGTTCTATATGGCAAAATCACCATTAGGATGCTTTTAAACATGTAAAACATATTTTTGCTTGTGATTATAATTTTGTACACTTATTCATGTGTTATGTGGTTGAATATATTATGGTATAATGGCTTGTGGAAGACTTGTGATTAATTTATGTAGTTAAAAAGTATATAAAAACAAAGTTATACAAATAAACTCAAAAGATATATAAGGGGCTGTTTTGGTCCGAATTTTTGGACATGGATTTTATATTTTATAAAAATAGTACGTCTCATGACGATTCCAAAATGATAAGAAACTCGAAAAACCGATTTATAACGAAAAAGATACGACGATTACAAGTTTACGATAATTAATACTTTTATAAAAATAATTTTATAAAAAGTTACTGTTCATCAGGGACTTTATTTTTGGAAAAACATCATAAATAAATAGAACTTTTAAATACGAAGACGTACTCGAAAGAATCGCTAAAAACGGAGTTAAAACGAATAAGTTACGACATTTACGAGATTTACGATAACTAAATCTATAAAAATAAATATATAACTGTTATGAACAGTAAAATCACTATTCATCAGAAAAACTCAAATTTTGAAAATGTTATATTTTGATAACTCGTCTTAATACGAAGGCGTGGACGTAAGAAACGAAAGAAACGGACTAAAAACGAGAAAGTTACGCCAGTTTTACTAAAGTATACTTATAAACGTTTTTACTTTATAAATATGATTTCACTAAAACGATTAGATGGTGATGTAGCTATATAGAATTATATGTGGTATTAGTTAATCAAAGTACTATATTACTAGGGAGTTTCATAATGAGGCCTCTTCGGGGTGGCGTATCGACGAGTTGTTGGATTTACGATTTAAAGTGTCCTAGCTCCTCATACGTCACTACATGACCTCTTAATTATGATAGCCCGAACGATAGTATGATGAGCTATACGACCTATAAATAATCAAAGTGTTTAGTACTTATACGACCTATATTGGATTAGGTTGCCTTCGGATTCCTTCGTGACGCATTTTTCTATTGTGAATACTTGTTGATTACCATTCACTCGAGGTGAGTTCATAGCCCCCTTTTTACTACGTGATTGTTTTACAAAATCTACGGGGTGAATTACATTGCTTGTTTTACTATTGGACACAAGTGTTTTTCTAAGTGTTTTCAAAGTGTTTACAAAGTGTATGCTATCCAGATTACTGCCTGAATATTATTGCTAAGTTACCTTATTGCCGTGAAGTCCCTATTTATCATGAACCGTTAATTGCTATTGTAGTAAGCGCGAGTGTTGTGGATAGATCTATCGGGACTGACAATCCCCACCTTTCCTTGGGTCACTAGTTTGATCAAGGTGCATTTAACATTGAGAGGTGTTAGGTTGTTGGCAAGCATCCTATATTCTGATTGGGGCACAAATCTAGTTAAGGCTTCGGGGTCATGAGCTTAGTGCAATAATAAACGTTTTGGACTACTGAATGTGTTTCAGAGTCTACTATTACTTCGATCTTGTGGTCCACCCTTTTTACCGATAAACCTATGATTTCACTCAACCTTTGTGTTGACTTTTAGCATGTAATTTCAGGTCCTAGGGTATGAAGATTGGACGGGAGCCGTGACGGATATCAATGAAGATGGATTCTGTGTTTATCTATATTCAATGCAACTTTTATTATCTTTAAAAACTTAAGTCATCTTTTGGTATTATGAAGCTTTTGTTTAATTAAATATGTACTTGAAATGTTTATGACTTTTAAAACATATGGGACCTAATGTATGAACTCTGATATTTTGCTATGGCATCGAATGAAATCTTATCTTAAAACGTCCATTTAAGGTCGTTTCCTATATCTTGATTGTTGTACTTTGACGTAGCACCCCATTGTTACCATTCCGCTGCTACCTGATTTTGGGGGTGTTACAGATGGTACCAGAGCCAAGGTTATAGGGAACTGGGTCATTTTCAAAACCTAGTCTATAACCACAAAGTTTAAAGGTTTTCTTTTCTTTCATTTTTAAATACAGAATCCTTCATCGCTATCTGATATCCACGCGCGCGTATTCCCTGATCCTTACTTACTTTTCCGATTGTCATTATTGCATTATATATAATCTTAGATATATAATACTTGGTTTAAATTCGATCTCTTACGTCTATCTTTTGACATATCAATATCTATTTCTATCGATCAATTATATAAATATCGACTATCCTGATTAATTTATGATTATTTATATCATTCTCCATTATTTACCATGTGCCATGACTCTGCATACCTTTACAAATTCTCAACGAATTGTGTACTTGTGTTGCCAGAATCATGCCGCCCAGGAGATTTAAGAAGAAATCTGTTAGGAAGATAGTGGAAAAGCGTGTGGCCAAAGCCATTGAAAAATATGAAAAGACTAGAGCTGACTCAAACAATACTGGTGGATCCTGAGCCCACCCATTTCAATGACTGACATAACTAAGGCACCAAACCGCGAACACACAAAGCACACAGAAGCGGAACACCGCGCGCACAAATAATCCTATACGCGTTCTAGCCGCGAGACGGAGTCTTAGTTATAGGTACTAGGGCCCAAACCACCTAGTTCTCTATAACCTTGGCTTTGATTACCAATCTGTCACACCACGACAATGGCGAAAACTCGAGAATGCAACATAATGATCAATCATAACACAAGATACAAAATATAGAAAACTACATTGCATAAACTCCCAGTGCTATGAAGACCATCATCCTTGAACAAATTCAAGTTATGTCTCAAATCGCAACTAAAATCCACAATATCTTACAATTATTCTAATGCCCTCACAGGGGACCATAATCCAAACTTAATCCAAAACATCCAAAAACTAGAATCAAAACAACAAACAAGCAAGACTTCAAACGAAAATCCACTCGGGATACTTCTAAGTCTGCTATCAATCACCAAACTACTCTTCTTTCACTTCACCTGAAAATGATACTCGAAAACGTCAACAATAATGTTGGTAAGCTCGTAGGTTTGACCTTAAACCCAAAAGTTGTGCCAATATTTCAACAATGGACAATAGTGCTATATGACAGTGAATATATGCAAACAACCTTAGCATCACTGCTAATCAATAACCATATATCACTTACGCACCTAAAGGGCCTACCGGCTGGAGCACTAAAAGTAGGGCAGGACCACATACAAACCTGGGTAGGCGTACCCATCCGCTCCAATAATTACACAAATACTGGGTAGGCGTACCCATCCGATCCAAACAATCATGCAAATACTGAGATAGGCGTACCCCTCCGATCCAAACAATCATTCAGCACATAATATTCACATAGCAGTCATAAGCACATAACTTGTCCCAAAAACAAAACCATATTTCGTACAGATTCATTCAAAATATTTCAAAACACATTTGAGTATTATTTTCCCCCAACAGAAAAACAGTAAAAAGTGGGGCTACGAGAACTCACCTCAAGCAAGTCTTTAGCAACCCAATCTCAATCACACAAGCAAATGCAACGACGCCCGCACACGACCTAGTCCAGTTAATGTCCCAATTTAATCATCCAATTCCAAAACAATCTTCACGTTTGATGCATAGAATTTAGACGCGTTGTACAATTACCCAAAACAATTTAGTGGTGTGATGGTTGACGACTTAATTCCACAATCATATCAATCTCATTCCCGATAATACATTACTTTAACTTTTTAACGTAAATAGAAAAGTAATATAAATAAATATTTATATTATTATTAATTATAAATATATCTCGACATGTCCATTCGGTAACCTTAGACACTTCAAAATAATCATTATACGGTTGAAAATGAAACGTTTACTCATAATAAACACATTAGAGAAGTTTCGAGAAAAATTATATTTTTCGTCTTTTAGTGAATTTATTAAATAAATAAAATAATAAATCAAAAATCATGTTTTTAGGAAAATTTCTAAGTATAAACTTTTTACGAAATTTCGACATGACCCATACGTTTACACAACGTTTTCCAAGGTTTCAAACTTTATTTTCATCAATTTTCGACATAATTTCAAAATCTCAATCTTTAACACTTACCAACATTTTTTCTCTAAAATATCATTCAACATCACTTCGTAAATACATTTTCACTTTCAAAAGTTCGTCAAAATTCTCATAACTACTAAATACCGCTTATTGGGCCTCAAGGCCCAACAATGGTCCATTAGGACATTTATAAGTCCAAAGTATAATTCAAGTCCAAAACCAAAGTCCGTTTACATATATAAGTATATACTTATATGTAAAAATAATCCGGACCACAATAAGCCCTCCCATTAAGCCGCGACTCAAATAGACTTATTGGGTCGTGAGTCCATAAACTCCAAAATACATTAAGCTTGTAAATAAGCTATTAAGCTACGTATCGCATTTGGTTACTACCATAAGCCTCAAAAATAGTCCACAACATACGTCATAACACAAAATAATCAAAATCACTTTCCTAGTGATTCTGGGAAGTGGTTCGTGGCTTATAGCCCAAAATAAGCCCAGAAATAGCTTAAAAATAAGCATTCTAGCATCATATATTATTCAACCATCACGACCACAACATCAAAACTACAAAAACTCTTTTTTTTTCCTTTTTATTTCACACGAACCAAACACCCTTTTCTTTCGTTTCGCTTCCAAAAATCAATTTTCACAACGATCAACTTGTACAACTAACATCTATGCATCAAAATAAACCCAAAAGGACAAACAAAATTTAAATTTGAAAACTTACAAGAAAATCTTCAAATTTATAGATTTTGACACGAACCGGACAACCCAAACGTTGTTTAAATGAATACCCAAACACTAGAATCAACCCCAAATATTTATGTCTTCATGTTTTCTTGATCAAAGTTCAAAAATTATAAGAGTGTGTGTGTGTATGGTTCGGACGTGGAGAGAGCACACACCAAAGTGTGTGTGTTTTATTTTTATTTTTTTGAAATGATAAGGATTATGAGAAATGGTTTCTAGTAAATGGAATATAAGTGTACACCTTGGGACACATTAGCTAAAATTAAGCCACCTTGTCTCCCTAGTCTTCTTTTGACCGGCCATGGTATCCCATGGGGTCTCGGGCCTTTCTTTTCGTGTCGGGATCACTTAAATACTCGTAAAACTCAACCGTAAAATTTACCCCAAAGTTAATTAGCATTTTTATTCACTTTAAAAATACTTTTCCATTAACCTAGAGTAGTTACACGACATATTTTCACTTTACACCCTTCAAAACTCATTTGGACATTAACGGACGTGTCAGACTCGTTTTTTGGCATTTGTCAAATTCACGAGTCAAACCACCCGGAATACACATAACACAATAATACCTTCCAAAAGGAATTATTAATCACAATAAACCACAATTCATCACATATCACGTAAAATCACCACCGTCAACACGGTACAAAAATCTGAATAAACTGACAAAAGTCAAATAGTCAGATGATTATAAATGAAATATTCAGAACACAAAAAAAGCAAAGGTTACAAAGAAGGTAAGTTTTTTTAATTTAATAGTATAAGTTGGTATGGGTTTGGGTTGGAAATGGGCTAAATATATGTTGCACTAAATATATGGGTTTGTAACTTTTTTTTTAAAAATGTTATTTGAATTTATAAAAATGTTATTTGAATTTATAAAATGTTATTTGAATTTTGTAATTTTTTTTTATAAAAATGTTATTTGAATTTATAAGTTAATTAAATTGAAAAGAAAAAAAAGGGTGGGTCCCAAAAGTGGTGTTAATATGGTGTTATAATTGCATGGGTTTTTTGGGTGTTAGTGTTCTCTAAACAAAAACGGACCCTAAATTAACATTGTTTAAACTTTTATGTGAGAAATATAAAAGTGTAATCTCACCAACAAACAAGGCTATAAGTCACTTAAATAGGGTTGTAAACGTGTTTGAGTGGTAACTTAAATTCTTCAACTTTCTAAAGTGATAATTTTTAAAGACTTCTCATAGACTTTACGTTTCTTAAATTGCAGGTGTTTGTTAAGGCCTATTCTCCAGCCTTCCAAATAGTGAGCAAAAGTTTATTTGGGCACACGAATGATAATTATAGAACGCTTATTGTTGTTGGAGCTGACATAATAGAAAGGTGAGATTTCTCTTGGGCTAATCCTATATTTGTAGGTGGACATTTAACGTCAATTTTAGGAGTAATTAAATTGGTTATGAATGTATACCATTTTTTAAATACTTCATATATAGTTAAATCTGGACTAAATTATTATAAAAAAAATGATTTGTACGAGCAACGTTGAGGCCGGTAAAGTCATTTGTGGCTATTTATTTTGTTACACTTATCATGGGTTCTGAAACGAGCACAAGTAAATAGAGATGCATAATATATTATCTATTTGTATATATTCTTACTATACATGCAACGGAATGGATAGATAAGAGGGAAATCATTCTTTTCAAGCACAACTGTGCTACAACAGAAGTTATCTTCAACAACCTCTTGCTCTTTGTAGTCTGAAATACTTATGGAGTTCTCTTAAACACTTACTGTAAGTTTTGGATAAAAGATATGAACCCTGTGACTTTGATAAAAGAAATTGAACACTCTTTGCAGTCCGAAGTACTTATTGACGTGACATTTAAGGCTCTCTTAAACGCTTATTGTAAGTTCTTCAACAAACTCTTTGTTTGTTGTGAAGTGATAAAAAATTGAACCTTGTGACATTTTTCTAAGCAAGTATAACTGGTTTTCAAATGCCTTTAATGGCTGCTATAACCAATTGGGCTTTCAAAGCTTTTCTGATTAAATATTTGAATTTACTAAATTTCTGATCATCTATTTTATTGCTGTTAAGGATTGAGTTTTTAATGACTATTATCCATGAACCTGATTTACCTCACCATTAGTGACTATTATCATATGTATTAATTAGTATTAGTCAAATAGGTGCCTTAAACAAAAAAAATGATACAATTGTATAATCTAACCCTATTTCCATTGATTTTGATTGAATTAATAAGTTGTTGTTTCCGGTAATAATCTTTGAAGATTTTGATATATGCTTATAAATTAGCTACGTTATAATATAGATTTTGTTATTCTTTTAGTAAGGTGTGTTCTTGAGCAACCTATGTATGTGAATGATGAATGGGTGTTACATGTTCGATATTCCTTATCCAATAATCCGTATGGCCTACTTTTTAGTAGCTACTTGGTCAAATTGTTAAATATGACACAATATTGTATTGCAGAAACTTGACTAATTTGAACTAGCGTCCCACAGCCATTAGCTAAGGTACTTTTTTTTACTGCGAATAGGACTTTTCTATTATGTTTTTTGTAAATTCAGAGGTAAAGCAACAGTCAACAACTAACATTTATCTTTACTGTTTCATAATACATATTATTCTAAAAATTCTTTCAAAATAATGTTCAACCATTTTGACTTGCAATCACACAAAAAAATCGAGAGTCACTAGAGAGATTGTGGGTTGCAAAGGGATACCTTCTATGAACTTAGTGTAGAATTATGTATAAGGCGTTACTTGCCCAAAAAGGATGAACTCCTTAGAAGGGTGGTTATGTAAACTTGCTTGCACACTTCTTTACATTACCCTACATGTGAAATTATTGTGTGTGATCTTTTTAAGTATTGTACCACTCTCGGTTTCTGTAGGTCATTCTAAATAAATATCAAGAAGAACACGTATTTGGTAGGCACATGCCCGGATATTGGGCTGTGCAGAATGAGCACTGCACAGGGACCATTGTCTTATAGGGGCACCAAAATTTTCGAATAAGTATAGTAAGAATAGGCCCAATTCCAAGTCTTGGTTGAGTCCAAGTAAAATTTTTGACCAACTATTATAAATCAATTCCCCCGTCCACTTTTTATTTATTCTTCCCAGATCGTGTTTTACCTTTTTTACGCATCTACTGACTTACAAGAAAGTTTACAAGAGAACTTTTCACAATTCACAAGTATCTTTTACTATTAATTGTTTTATGCTTTTTTTTCTTTACAAGTTATTTAGATATTAAAAGCATCTAATTATAATTGGTGGGATTTAGGGATTGATTGATTGAGTATATATATGCTAAACATTCGTAGGTTTAGGTTTTGAGAAAGTAAGCCACAAATATCCTAACTGAAAACATGAATTATTTAATGAACAACTACATAATATATTAGTCAACTAGTTTATTGACCCGTGAAATTCACGGGGCCTTAAGAAACCGTGACAGTGTTTTTATAAGAGCTCGGCTTGTGATATTACGTAAATAAATTACATGTTAGCCCCACGAATATAAAATATTAATGCTATGTTACATATAAAGAAAAAATCAAAATAGACTATCAATCAAGCATAAACATTCTGTCCCAAATACGGAATTTGGACATACTTATTTTTATATTTTTTTAAGTATAGATAATACATTTCATGACGATTCCGAAAAGGTAAGAAACTTGTTAAACGGATTAATAACGAAAAAGTTACGTTAAAAACAAGTTATACGTTAATAAACGAAGTCGTAAATAAATTTTTATAAAAACATTTTTATAAAAATTTCAAACAGCAAGGGTGAGTATTTTTAATAAATAATACAATATTTTTATGATTCAAAATGATAAAGAATCGTAATTTTTCATTAATAACGATCGAGGTATGTATTTCGCGAGTCTACGACAATTAATACTTTTATAAAACTATTTTTATAAAAGTTACTATTCATGACAGAAAGTTATATTTTTGTAAACCTCATAAAAATATAGAACTTTCAAATACGAGAACTTCCTCGAAAGAATCATTAAAAACGGAGCTATAACGAATAAAATACGACATTTACGGGTTTTACGACGACGAATACGATTTTTATAAAACTCACGTCTGATGTGAACAGTAAAAGTTACTGTTCACCAGTAGGTCCGAAATTCAAAAATGTCAATTTATGATAACTCGTCTTGATACGAAAAGATGGGCATAAGAAACGCGAGAATCGGGTTTAAAAAGCGGAAAGTTACGCCAGTTTTACTAAAACGGTAATTATAAACGTTTTAACTTGTTAAACACAATTTTTTCAAAACCATTAGTTGGTGATTGAGCTATATAGAATATTATGTGGTTATCAAAGTACTATATTACTAGGGAGTTTCATAATGAGGCCTCTTCGGATGGCGTTTCGACGAGTTGTTGGATTTACGATTTAAAGTGTCCTAACCTCGAACCGTTCATGTCATGACCTCTTTAATTATGATAGCCCGAACGATAGTACGAGATAACAACTATAAGATTAGATTCAAGTACTTGGTACTTATACGACCTATATTGGATTAGGTTGCATTCCGTCATTTCCGTGACGCATTTTCTATCGTGAATACTTGTTGATTTCCATTCACTCAAGGTGAGTTCATAGCCCCTTTTCGACAATTGTTTTACAAAATCCACGGGGTGAATTACATTGCTCGTTTTACTATTGGACACAAGTGTTTTTCAAAGAGTAAGCCTATCCAGAATACTGCTGATTATTAATGCTAAGTTACCTTATTGCGGTGAAGTCCCATTTATCATGAACCGTTAATTGCTATTATAGTGAGCGCTGGTGTTATGGATAGATCTATCGGGACTAACAACCCCCACCCTTACTTGGGTCACTAGTTTGATCGGGTGCATTTAACATTGAGAGATGTTAGGTTGTTGGCAAGCATCCTATATTCTGTAAGCTGGAAATTAGCTCTTTAAAAACAGAAAACACTTAAACTTTTTTTTTACTTTTTCAAAACTTAATAAGCTAGAAAAGCTGAAATAAGCTAGGAAAGGACCAAATAAGCTACTAGCTACTAATTTCTCTACTAATAAGCTAGACTAAGCTAAAAATAAGCACAAAGAAAGGCAATAAGCTGAATAAGCACTTTGGACAAATCTGCAAACCAAGCAGTCCCTGAGGGAACTTTTAAGCTTATTTTTCTATAAGCTCTTAGATCCTTATGCACTTTTAGCTTATGTAAGCTTAAACTACAACTAATACTCTACCTAAAACAACTTTTTAAAACTATTTTGAACTTCAAGAACTTAATGAAAAAGCTCAATGAAAACAGACAGAATACTTAGCATGCTGATTTTTTAGAAAGACAAATTACTAAATTAAGAGCTAAAAACAGATGACCTATTGAGCTTATTTCTAAAAAGTAATTTCAAATAGATGAAGAATGACCTAAAAGCTATTTGTATGCCAAAAATCAGGACCTAATTATTAAGATTACCCTCTGAAAATTGATGTTGAAAATGGCCTTTTCTCACTTTGTCTAACTGATGCAGTTGGTACTTGCTAATGAACAAAACTTTAAAATCTATAAATGCAGACCTAAGTTACTTGATTCTATGCTTTTAAAAACACAAACTAAGGACAAATTTAGCATTAACCTTCACTAAATTGATTTGAAACTAAAAATTCAAATGAACCTTAACAGATTTAAACTAAAAATAACCTAACTTATGAAAAACTCATTATCCCTATCCTAGCTTATAAATTTAGCACAAACAGACTTAGTTGAAAGATTAAAACCAAAAACTTTAAGACCAAATGGTCTCAAGCAGTACTAACTTGTGGTTAGTACTGCTGAGCCAAACACCCCCTTATTTTTATGAAAAGTCATTTAAGCTTATGAAATTTGAATCTAATGAACAAAACTAAGTTACCAGATATTAATAAGCATTTAACTGTCCTAATAAGCATATAACAACAATCAAATAAGCTAGAATAACAAACAATAAGCTAATGCTACTTATTTTTGGTTTTTTAATTGATTTTTAAGACAGAATATGAAAACAAATATTTAAAACTAAAAATCAACTACAATAAGCATAAATCTATTATAAAGAGCATTAATCAGCTAACTAAGACAGAAATAAGCAAATAGATAAGTAAATGAAACAAACAGCAAACAAAGACAGAATTAAGCTATAAATTTAAAGATAGAAAAAGTAAATTGATGCAGAACCTGAAATCCCAGCTAAACAGGGATTAATGCTCAAATAAAGCTTATGTCTACAAGCTCTGGCTTATTCAAAATAAGCCAGTAAGGACTATGGACCCTTCCAGGTTTGGTCCATCATCCAAGTTTAAGCTGTGGTACATTTGAGGGAGAATTTGAGTATGAATGAGCTTATCTAAGCTATTTGAGCTTAAATGAGCATATGACTAACAAAATAGAGCTTATTTAACCATTTTATGAAAAACAAAATACACAATTCAGAAACTTAAACTTTTATTAATAAAAGTTGTTGATTACAAAAGTGAAACTTGAAATTACATTAAGCTAAACGTTACTTGAAAGAAAAATTACAATTTAAAAAGCTACTTAAAAAACTACTTAAAACTACTCCTAGATGCCTTTTGTGAGTGGGGCATCACTTGTATTTATACTACTTGAGAGAAGCTTCTAGGTCCCAAATTCTGTTAAACGCTCCCCTTAATCTTGGCCCTTCCTCCATCTCTAATCATTGGCTCTCTTGTTGACACCGTTGGATCAATTTTGGAGCACACGGATTGCCAGCGTGACAATCCTTGTGTCAGACACTTTTTGTGCTTATTTTACAAGTAATTTAGTGTAAAAACCCACTTGTTGATGTGCTTCTTTGATAATCCTGCGTGTCATTCTTTGTATACTTGGACCAATCAAAGGCTTTGGTGTGACGTTTTCTTTGCCAGCTTGTCCCTTGGTACTTGAATTGTTCTTCCACGTCATTAATTTTCATTTACCCTTTGATTCGAGGTGAGGTTAAACGAGGAAGATGGTGAACAGTAAAAATCACTTTTCCCGCGTATTTCTTTTTATAAGGGTGCGTTTGATTTCTTTTGACCCGAGCTTTTACTCGTTGACTTTGGGCTTATATATAAAGGATTGGGCCATGGGTGTGTTTTGGGCTCGGGTAAAGGGTAACCGGTTATGGTTTTGGGTTTTAATAAGAGATAACGACCGTTATCTCTTATAAAATAAAGAGATAACGGTGTTAGGGTTTAGGGTTTTTAATGTGAATTTGGTTTAACATTAAGGGAAAATTTGGGTAATTTGAGGGTTTTTGTCTTCTTGTAGTTGACCAATGTTGACCAATGGTTGACTTTGGTTGACCTTGAAAGCATTCTCCCGGCTCTTGTACACTCTATCCGTTCCCGTGTCCGTGTTTGTCCGGTTTTGACCGTTTTCTTGCGATTTTTGCTATATCCGTACCTACATAATCACAAAGACAAAACAAGCAATATACAAGCATTTTAAGCACAATTTTGTCTTTTATGGGTCATTTTTGATATAAAACGGATATGTGTTTTCACACATATCAAAATTCCCCAAACTAAGCGATTGTGTGTCCTCACGTAATATTATATGCTTTAAAACCAAATACATCTATTATATGCTTTTAAAAACCATATACCCCCATCAAACTTTCCACAAACTAAATCTTTGAATATAGCAAAGACTTTTGTGGAGAAAGTTAAGAAATCACAAGCTTTAAAACACCCCATTTTCCCATTTTTTATATATATATATATATATATATATATATATATATATAGTAAACTACACCAGTTTTCCTTGTGGTTTGAGTTGACACACCGTAGTCCCTTGATGACCAAACTAATGCACCGTTGGACCTTAAGTGCAACGTTAGGCTTGACTGGTCCCTTCATATCTGGGGGGGTTCCATAAACCCAGTTAAGTCCATTAACGACAAGGGTAATATCGTCTTTTCCCACCCACTGATACCATTTATTAAAGAGTAAACTACACCAGTGGTCCTTGTGGTTTTTTAAAAAGTTCAAAAATTTTGAATTTTTTTTTTAAAAACTTGAAAAAAAGTTCGGAAATATGAAAAAAAATTCAAAAATTGGAAAAAAAGTTCGAAAATTTGAAAAAAGTTGATTTTTTTCAAATCGAAAATTTGGAAAATATTTCGAAAATTAGAAAAAAAAAGAAGTTTAGAAATTTTTGAAAAAAATTAATATTTTTGAAAATTAAAAAAAGTTGGAAAGTTTGAAAAAAATATTGGAAATTTGGAAAAAATGTTCGAAAATATAAAAAACAAAATCGGAAATTGGTAAAAAAAATTGAAAAACAAATCGATATTTTTTCAAATCGAAAATATAAAAAAGTTCGAAAATATAAAAAAATATTGGAAACTTGAAAAAACATCGATATTTTTCAAATCGAAAATTTGAAAAAAAAGTTCGAAAATTTGAAAAACAAATCGATATTTTTTTTTTTGAAAATTTGAAAAAAGTTCAAAAACATGAAAAAAAAAGTTCGAAAATATGAAAAAATCGAAAATTAAAAAAAATCGATATTTTCAAATCGAAAATTTGAAAAAAAATCGATATTTTCAAATCGAAAAAAAAAAAAAATTTCTAATTTTTTTCAAATTTTCGATTTGAAAATATCGATATTTTGATTTGAAAATATCGATGTTTTTCAATCGAAAATTTTGATTTTGAAAATATCTATATTTTGATTTGAAAAAAATTTCGAAATTTTTTTTCAAATCGAAAATTTTTGATTTGAAAATATCGATATTTTGATTTGAAAAATTTTTCGATTTGAAAATATCGATGTTTTTCAAATCGAAAATTGGAAAAAAATTAGAATTTTTTTTTGATTTTTTCGATTTGAAAATATCGATTTTTTCATATTTTCGAACTTTTTTTTCATGTTTTTGAACTTTTTTCAAATTTAAAAAAAAATCGATTTGTTTTTCAAATTTTCGAACTTTTTTTTTCAAATTTTCGATTTGAAAAATATCGATGTTTTTTTAAGTTTCCAATATTTTTTTATATTTTCGAACTTTTTTATATTTTCGATTTGAAAAAATATCGATTTGTTTTTCAATTTTTTTTACCAATTTCCGATTTTGTTTTTTATATTTTCGAACATTTTTTCCAAATTTCCAATATTTTTTTCAAACTTTCCAACTTTTTTTAATTTTCAAAAATATTAATTTTTCAAATTTTCGAAATATTTTCCAAATTTTCGATTTGAAAAAAATCAACTTTTTTCAAATTTTCGAACTTTTTTTCCAATTTTTGAATTTTTTTTTCATATTTCCGAACTTTTTTTCAAGTTTTTTTAAAAAAAAATTTCAAAATTTTCGAACTTTTTAAAAAACCACAAGGACCACTGGTAGTTACTCTTATAATAAATTTGTATCATGGGTGGAAAAGACGATATTACCCTTGTCGTTAATAAACTTAACTAGCGTTTATGGACCCCCAAGAAATGAGGGACCAGCCACGCCTAACGTTTGCCACTTAAGGTCCAACGGTGCAATTAGTTTGGTCAAGGGACTACCGGTGTTGGTCAACGCAAACCACAAGGACCACTGGTGTAGTTTACTCATATATTTATTAGTAAACTAAGAATATTTCGACTTTCGTTATTTCCATAACTGTTAGGGATCATAGAACAAGATGCATTTCGATCCGAGAATGCCCCAAAAAGGATAAATTCATCATCCCCGACTTTTCACTTATCCAAACCAAGCTTAAAACGAAATCACAGCTAAATATCAGTAAAGATGCTAGCACTACTCATATTTGCAACTTGTGAATTTTTTACTCCCGACATTTATTATATCTTTAAGTGAATGTGCTAATTTGAATTTCAACCATGGATCAACGTTTTGCAAAATACTATGCTTCACGTTCCACCCGAGAATAATGAGTTTGAAGGCGAGATCATCCTATGTAGCGACTTTCGTCTCGCAACATCCCAAACTTGCGGCTAAGTACCAGGGTTTATGACACCCCACGATGAGACTAGTATCGGACGCACGGGACCTAAGAGTTTCAAAAACTCTCAGGTTTCCCGGAATATGTCATACGCATATAAGATAGAATAGTTCAAAGTTCAAAAGCATCTTTTGAAATTTAACAAAAATAACATCAAATTATTAATTCAAACTTAATATTAAATATTTAAGCAATGTAACTCCTCCGACCTTTGTTAGAAGGTCTGAACATCGGTTATGAGCTGGCAAGATGCAGCAAACTTTTATCAGTCTCGGATTTTTATTCTTACTATGGGCTTTCTTTAGAAGACTACCACATCGGTTGTGAGCCGGCAAGAGGTAGTAAACTTTTATCAGCCCACAGTTTATATTTATTATATATATATATATATATATATATATATATATATATATATATATATATATATTAAAATAAATAATATAAGATTTCTTTTTGAAAAATTCAAGTATAAATTTGAACTAAGACTAAAATTTTTGCTATATATTACATAAAAATTGTTGATTTAAGTTTAATCTCCAAAAACAACACGTATATTAATCTGATTAGGAGCTTATGGGAGAAAAAGCCACAAATTACATACATGAGCTCTTAAGATTTCCAACTAATCCTTGTTTAGCATCCCACTCATACTTAACTCTATCATTTTTCGTTCTTCGCGAATTTCCGCGAACGCTTAGCCTAAAAGTTAAGGAACAAGCTAGAGCTCAACACGCTCGATCGGGTCAAAATTTACTCTTATTCTACCCAGCAGGAAAGTCAAAATTATGACAAAAACACTTATTTTATTTTTGAAAATTTTAAATTTTTTCATATTTTTGAAAATTTTGGTGGGAAAACGGGGTACGTGAGAACAACGGGTAAAAGTAGGTAAGATTATATCGAAGATATACTACCCCATACTAAAATTAAACATTGTCCTCAATGTTTCCTAGCCTAAGACTTAAAAACCCCATACTAGAACTCAAAAAGTCTAATGCATAACCCAAACATGAAGAAAGTATCACAAAAATCTTAAGCCGTTTATCAAGTGTGCTAAAAGATAAATGTTAGACGATAATAATCTTTAGGATATTGGATTTCCCCAAACTAATGGCAAGCAAAGGCTAGGAAGCTCGAGTGGACCGGGACAAAACACCGAACACGAGAGTCTTCAGAAAATTTTGGGTCAATCCTGCAAACAATCACAAGCACAAACAATGAGAAATGGAAGAGTACAAGCCTCCTCACATCACATTAGAGGTTAGAAAGAAGAAAGAAAATAAATAGGATAAGCATGGGGTGCCTCCCACGAAGCGACTTGTTTTTGGTCACCGAGTCACAAGCTCGACTCGATCCCTGAATTCATTCGTCCTTAGGGAAAGTCTGGAGATCCGGGACAACCATTGTTGGTGTGTCTCCTCCGAAGTAATGCTTAAGTCGGTGGCAATTAACTTTGAAGTTTGATCCGTCGGTATGAGATAATTTTGCAGTGCCATATGGAAAAACTTCGGTTATAGTGAAAGGGCCGGACCATCGGGTTTTAAGCTTCCCCGAGAATATCTTTAGACGAGAGTTGAAAAGCAAGACTTGATCACCAACATTGAATATGCGGTTTTTGATTTTCGAGTCGTGAAGCTTCTTCGTCCTCTCCTTATAAATCAAAGAATTCTCGTATGCTTGATCACGAAGCTCATTAAGTTCATTAAGTTGCAGCTTCCGGTGATCGCCCGCGGTTTTAAGATCGAAATTAGCATGTTTTAATGCCCAATATGCTCTATGCTCTAATTCGATAGGTAGATGACACGACTTTCCATACACGAGCTTGTAAGGGGTGCAACCAATTGGTGTCTTATAAGCGGTACGGAATGCCCATAGAGCGTCATCAAGCCTATCGGACCACGAGGCACGGTTTTCTCCAACCGTCCTTTCTAAAATACGTTTTAACCCACGATTCGACACCTCGACTTGACCACTCGTTTGAGGGTGGTAAGCGGTAGCAAGACGATGAGTGACCCCATACTTAGACATTACTTTAGCAAATTTAGTATTTCTTTTCTAACTCTTCTATCTGACTTCTTTACTCCTTACTTATTTACTTTACTTCTTTTTCCTATTTTTGATTTAAGAATTAATGATTGAATAAATCATTAATATTGCACTTTTAAGTATTATATTAACTCTTAATATCTCATAATTAAAAACTAGGCTATTATATAATGTCTATTTTTTGATCATTGAATTCTCTATTTCATCGATAGCACTTCTTTATAGAATAAGGAAAAATTTTCAGTAGAAATATGATTAAATTTTACTTTATAATATCGTTTCTATACTTCTACTTATCTTCTTTTACTTTAGTATAATTGTTTGTATGCTCTTACATTGATACCTCATCTTCTTTTTTTTTTACACTGATTTACATTCTTTTTGAAATCTTTTATAGAAAATCTTCTTTTCACTCTTTAATTCTATCTCATTGTTTTTATGTTTTTTAGTGGAACGGTAAATCATGGTCAATTTTCTCTCTTATTGATCTTTTTTCTTTTTCTTTACTCACTAAAAATATGAACACGAGAAACAAAAACACTAAAACCCATACACCACTCTAACTCTTCTATCACAACATCAACAGATACCAACTACAAAACCACCTAAGACTAACATTAATTTATCTTCATTTAACTAAATTTCTCTTACTCCTACTTATAATTGAAACCTCTCATACTCTTTGTTTACTACATACTACTCTTAAACATTACATTCTTGTAAATATTCATTCCATCTTTATCATTCTTTTAACTTGAGTTTTATAAACCTATTTTACTAATTTTCAAATTTTTATTTATATTGCAGTTACCTGCTATGATTCATTTTAAAATATCTCTCTAACAACTTTATTTTGTATTTTTATTAATGTATCTCTACCCCCCTCCATTCACAACTCTCTCTTCTTCTTTCTTTTGACTCTTAGTTTTTGAAAAAAAATGAAATACTCTCTGTTATAACTTGTTAATAGAACTCTTATAATTGTTTTCTACTCATAATCTTCTATGTTTAGCCTAATCTTATTTGTCTTGAACTCTTATTTTAACTCTTCTATTTTTCACTTTAACCTCTACTTTCTATTGACACTCTTTTTAATTTTATTTTCATCTTTAGCCTTGATATTCTGCTTATTTGGTTTCAATTTAAAAATTTATATTGTTATCTCTCTCTCATTTACTATTACTATCTTTAGTTTAATCTAAAATTTTTTAATTCCTTTAACTCTGTTCTCTTTTTCTTTGAGAGTTTCTATTTTTAATAATTACATTTTTTTATGTACTCTTATCTCTCTATCTCTACCTTCGATCTTTTAGCCTAAATACCCTTACCTAAAAATTCACTCTTCTCTTTATATTATTCTCTTTTATTCTAATTTCTTTTTTTGCTATTTCTACTGTCTCGCCTGCTTCCGTCTATGCTCTTACATTTTATCTCTGTGTATTGCTTTCTACTTTGTTTTAACTCCAATTTTTCTATTATTAATTTTCTCTCTATTTACAATGTTTAAGCTCTCTTTTTAGGTTTAATTATATAAAAACTTTTTTCTTAATCTTTTCTTATCTCTCTAACAATCTCTTTTCTTTAACTTAAGCGCTATTTCTTCTATCTGTTTCCTCGTTGTTTCTATTATAAAATTACAAGTAAATATGAAATTTTACTTTATTTTAATTTATATTTTAATTTTACTCTTTTATATTTATTTTCTATATCTCTTATTCTTTCTACTATACTCTTTATATTTGTAATAGCTTAAATTTACTAAATTTCTTTCACATTATGTAAACCTCTTTCTATTCTCTTAATTGCTTTCCCCCCCCTCTATCTTTTGTTCTTACTATCTATCTTAAACTTATTATTCTCTTTTTTTGTCTCTTTTATTGTTTTATTCTCTTTTTGTCATATACTCTAACTACTGCTCTTGCTCTTTATTTATTACCTTTACAAACCTTCTCTTAATTTTATTGTTCTATATTCTCTTAGAGCACTCTTTTCTTTTCCTCTTCTCTTTTTACCTCTTAGGGTAGTTAAAATCTACTATCTCTTATTAATGAACTTTAACCTTTCTTTTCTTCATAACTCTTTATCTCTTTTTTATTAAATTTAATATAATTTAAATCTCTATCTTAATCATAACACCTGTATCCTATTGGTTGAATATTTAAATAAATTAAGAATTTTACTACAATTGTAACTCACTCTTTTTTTAAAATTTTATCTCTTTTAATCTTACTATACCTTAATGAAATGATATTCCACTAGCATTTATTTTTATTCATTCTCATTTTATATATCTATTCTATTTCTCTTTTTATATATCTTATATCTTACTCTTTATCTCTTTATTACTCTTCTTTTGCTCTCTAGCGTCTCTGATTTCATTTAACTCTATTCTATCTTTCTTATAATTTAAAGTATTAAGAAATAATTTAGTCTTACACTTATATTATTGCTATTGACTTTTGTTGTTATATTTTTCGCGTTTTTTATTTTCTCTCTTCTTTCATAAATTATATACCCCCCTAACTCTTTATTGTATTGTTTAATAAACTTGTTAAACTTTGTCTAGTACCTTTTTCTTATCAAATAATTTTGAACTTTAAAATATGCTATTTATTCTTCTTATTTGTAAAAGTAATAATAGTATTACTTTTTTTATATATCTACTTATCATTTAATTTTATTATATTTTTTTTTCTGTCTTAGTCTTTTATTGATCATTTAAATTTGATTTTTCCTTTTAAAAATATTGTTTTATATAATTTGATTTTTTTTATTACTATTCTCTTTTTTACTGTTATAAATTTTTCGATTTTTTTAACCTTATATCTTTTTATTTCCTCTTTTTTTAAATTATTTTTTAATGTATGTTAATTGAAAACTTAGTCTTATTTCATATTTCTCTTTCCTTATTATAATTGTATTCTTTTCTTATATTTTTAAATAATACTTTTTCTTTTCTACTCCTAGTAGTTGTTTCTTATTTTTTTATATTTGTTATTTGTCTCTTACTATTATTATAGTATTTCCTTTTTTTTTTACTTTTATTTTTTTTGAATTTATTTTTCTTCTCTTTCTTCAATTTTCATTTATTTCATTATATATTTCCTTTTTAAATTGTATTAAAAGTTCTGTTGAGTGAATATTTTTTTTTCTATCTTTTTAAAAATATATTTAAATTATATTTTAGTTTATTATATTTACTATTTTTTGATATTTCTTATCATATCATTTTTTATTTTTTTTATTCTCTCTTTTTCTTTCTAAACTATTAATTTAGTTACTTCTTTGCTTAATATATCTGATTAACTTTTCATTTCTTTTTATTTTTTTTTTAGATTTTACTCTTTCTTATTAATATTCTATCTTTATTTTTATTCCTTTTTTCTGTATTTTTTTATCATATTTTTTAATGTTCCTTCTTTGTATTTACTTCTTTTATGAATCTCAACGAAAGCTTAAATTTTCTTTCTTATCTTTTTTTTATTCTTTGAGCTTGTTTTTATTTATTTTTTATTATCTTTATTCTCTCTCTCTCTTTCTCTTTTATTGTTTAGATCTCTTTTATATAATTTTACTTTTGATTTAATTTGTTTTACTATATACTTTACTTTTATTTTATTAATTTAAATTACTGTTTGTTATGTACTCTTTCTTTCTTCCAATAACTTATTCTTTGTAGATTAAATTTATTTCTTTTATTTTTTATTTTTTATATTTACTTATCTTTTTCTTTTATCTCTCTATTAATCCTACTATTTTTAAAAAATTTATTTACGTACAGTGATTTTTCCATTATACAAAATTACCTTCTTATTTCTTTGTTATATTCTTCTTTTCTATTAAAGTCATTAGACTTACCTTACTTTACTCTTTTAATTCTCTTTTAATCTTACATATTATGAATATTACTTTTTTCTTAAATCTTCAATTTTTAATTATTATATTTTTATAAGATTATAATATTATATGATATTTTACTTTTTCCTCTATTATTGAGTCTTTTTTTATTTTATATTCATTTAAAATTTTCTAAGATTTTATATTTTTTTGACGAACCTCTTTTTGTTTTTTTTTTATTTTTCTTTTATCTTACTTAATGCCTATTTTTATTGAATTCTTTAAATTTTCAACTTATTTTACTTATATTACTTTTTTAGTTAACTTTCCCTATTGGAGTCACTATCCTCAATGAGAGTAGTAGATGTGGGAAGAGACTCGATGATTGTATGAGAATTTTCCGGTGACCGGGAAAATGAATTACCGCTTAGCAACGACATTCAATTGATATAATCCTCGTTCTCTCTAACAATTCCTGGAGGAATCGTGATAAGTTCACCGGTGAACTCATGGTGAAGAGGATCACTCTTAGGAGAAAAAGTTATCAAAGGTTCATTCTCTAGTTCATTCCTAAGTTGTTGTGGTTCATGATCGAAAAACTTTTTGGAATAAAGATTATGGGTAGTATCATCACTAAGCAAACTCTCAAGATAGGTTACGTCTCCTTCTGAGTCATAATATCCTTCAATATACGCAGGAACTTCGATAGCTAGAAAAGCATCGATCTCATCATTATCGCCTCCTGAATCAAAACATTCAGCCTCATCAATTGGAGCATCATACAAAATTCTTTTCCAATCATTCGTTTTACATTCCAAATCAAATAAATCATCATTCTCTTCGAAAGGTGGATCTTTGAGGAATCCCTCGAGAATGGAAGCAACGCTTTTCAAAGGAATAGACGGATCATGGTGGAGTAAAATCTCAATGTCGTCTCCTGGAGTAAGACACTCGTCTTTGTTAGAATCAGAAAGAGGTGTGACTAGGAAAGTTGACTCATCAAGGTTGGAATCATAAGAATCCTTGCACTCGATGTCCTCTAACACTTCATCAAAAAGAGAGTTTATGTCACTAGAGTTGAAATTAACATCAAATTCAAAAAGAGGGTTAAAGAAAGTCACAAAATCATCACGTGGAACGTTGAAGGAAGATAAATCATCACATAAAGGTAAAATGTTCTTACTATCACTCCTGGATGTTTCCTTAGATTCTCTTGGGATTGGGATAATTTCCTCATCACTAAAAGTACTAAGGTGTTCGTCCCCCATTATGAGAGAATCCTTTGGCTCAATAGACGGTAAGGTGGATGTGATTGCAAAAACCGAAGAAACTTGAGGTGTTTTGTTTGAATGAAACCTGCTCTCCTTGCAAACAACTCTAAAATTCTTCAAACAAGGTGTGATACGAGTTTGGCGTTTAGCCGTCGGCTCTGCGAGATTCTTCACTTCCTGCTTTTCTTTTTCATTATTGACATCTTCCGATGGAGGCAAGCAAACTAGAGGGGGTTTGTCAGTAAACTTTTTGAAACTATCCTTGCATGTGTCATTAACCATTTTAATTGACTCGTTTTAATGCTTTTGAGGATTTTTTGACGTGCCATTGACATGAAAAGTTATTTGTTCATTTCCATCCCTTAAAACAAGCTCTCTTTCATATACATCAATTAAAGCACGACTGGTTCTCAAAAAGGATCTCCCAAGTATGAGAGGTACTCGAGGATCGGCTTCAAAATCAACAACAACAAAGTCGGTAGGAAAATGGAAATTCCCAACTTTGACAAAAATATCTTCGGCGAGTCCTTTAGGACGAGTAATCGATCGGTCCGCTAACTCTAAAGTCATCCGAGTTGGTGTAAGATCAGGCAGAGAAAGATTTTTCCAAATAGAAAGAGGCATTAGATTTATGCTTGCGCCAAGATCGGCCAAGGTGTGACATACATCTATTCCCGAAAAATTACATGGAATAAGAAACTTGTCGGGATCTCCAATCTTTTTGGGAAGCTTTTTGAGGAGCATCGCTGAGCAATTCTCGTTCAATGGTATCTTAGCTAACTCAAGCAAATTTTCCTTATTCATGAGCAAACTCTTAATCGTAGGAGCAAATCTTGGCATCAAAAGTAAAGCATCCGCGAAACTAATATCGAAGCGCAAATCTTGAAAGATTTGGAAAATCTTCTCCATTTGATTCAAAGCTTTGTAACGAGACTTTTGATCATCACGTCGTGAAGGATATGAAATATTTGGCTTAGGTAAACTCTTCGGAATATCGGGTTCTGGAATGGGAGTGGTTTTAGGCAAAGTCTTTGGAACATCGGGTTCCGGAATAGAAATGGGGATAACCGGAGGTGGGATTTGAGCGGTACTTCCTTGGAAATTTGTTTGCTCTTTATCCGTTGTCTCCTCGGTTTCTCGTTTCACTACCTTTTTAGGAGAAGGATTAGTAGGAATCGAGGGTCCCTCGTAAGCAACACCACTTCGAGTAGTGATCGCTTTCATTTCACCCTTCGGGTTTGGAATGGTATTACTCGAAAGAGTACCCGAAGTTGAGGCTTGATTTTGAAAGAAACTTCCTAAAATACTTCGCATGTCATTATTCAAATTTTTCCTAAGATTTTCCTCTTGTTTAGTTAACGTGCTTCTTATTTCATTGATTTGACCTTGCATATTTCTCACAATTGACTCATTAGCTTTCATATAACTCGTAATTTTGGATGGAATCCCTTGTTGAAATTGATTATTATGAGCTTGAAAAGGTTGGTTTTGAAATCCTTGATTTTGAAAATTCGGCACATGATTAACTTGATTTTGAAAACCTTGATTTTGATGAAAATTGTTTCCCCGATTGAAATTGTTTCCTTGATTTTGATTCTGATTAAACCTATTTTGACCATTGTTTTGCACCGGAGCAAAACCTGGTGGTGCCATTTGATTACTAACACGGTTTGGAGGGTTAACTTGATTGTAAGTACCCGTAGTCGCACAAACACTAGCCTGATTGTTATCGGTAGCCGGACAATTGTACCAAGAATGGGCACCACCACAAGTAACACAAGATTCCTCAACCGCTTTTTTGACATGCATGATGCTTTCACAATTGTTCAAAAATGTATTGCCGACCTTGAATCTGAAAATTTTAATCTGAGAAACAAGATTCAAAATGATGATCAGAACTCAATGATAAAACATTTTTCCAAACATGAAGTTGAACACTTCAACTTACAATTAAAGTATCAAAAGCTCAAAGAACGTTTTGGAAACAAAAAACCAGTGACGTCTTCGGATGCTCCTTTATTTGATTCACTGTTTGTGATTGGGAACTAAATGAACATATTCAAAGTTGAGGCAATACGATTAGTAAATTAAAGGAGAAAATATCTCGCTTAACAAAGAAAAATAGTGATGCAGATCCCATTTTTGACCTTAAGGCCATAGTTTCTCAGAAAAAAGATTTAACTGCAAAGCTCAATGCCCTTCACGATCTCAATGAATGCTTTAGGGAAGAAAATGTAAAAGTTAAGCAGCATTATAAGGAATTGCCAAAACTACTGACCAGAACAACTCTTTGTTATTTGAAATTGAAAACCTTAAGGCTCAACTTAAAGATAATTCCAAATGTGTCAGTATACCTGATAGTAGGGCTGAGCAAATAGACCGGTGGACCGGACCGGACCGAAAAACCAGACCGAACCGGACCGATCGGACCGGACCGACCGGACCGTGGTCCGATCCATGGTCCGGAGTTTTGGACCAATTTGGTCTTCGGTCCGGTCGGTCTGGTCCGGTCCGACCAAAAACCCAAGATTAAGCCTTATAGGATCGGACCAGACCGAGGACCGAACTGGACCGGATCGACTCGGACCAGACCGTACCATTTCGGTCCGGTCTACGGTCCGGCTTTTTAGACCATTTCGGTCTTGGTCTGGTCCGGTCCAGTTTTAGACCGTTGCTCACCCCTACTTGATAGTAAACCTAAAGTGCTGGCTCCTGGTAGATATCCTATAGATGTTGAACCAATTCCCACTAGACTCAAGAAGAATCGAGAAGTGCATCTACACTATATCAAACACCATCAGGAAAATGTAGAAACCCTTCGTGAAATATTAAATTATTTTAAGGGGTGAGCCGTATTCACGTAAGTGGAAACAAAAGTAAGTTTTTAAATCTTTGATTGAGTTGGGAACTTATTGATGGATATACCTCAAATGAAGGTATTAATTTGTTGGCTGTTCTTTTACCAATTTTGTTTATTTTTATATTTTTATGAACAATTTTTATTTTTGATATTTATTCTTATATTTTATATAATAATTATACTAAAAGAAAAGAAAAATATTTTTTACTTTTTTTATTTAATTTTTTATATTTTTATTTTTTAACAAAACAAAACTTTCAAAAACGAAAGGGTCTTCAAATCACGATCAACAAACTTCAAACGAGAGAATCTTAATCACAAATTGATTCTAAAAACCAAAAATTGATTCGTAGAAAACCCCGGCAATGGCGCCAAAAATTGATTCGTAGAAAACCAACACACGTAATAATAAAATATAAATGAAATGAAATTACCAAACTACCCTTGAGGACAAAGGTAGAAAGGAAAATCTTCATAAATATATATATATGTATATATATATATATATATATATATATATATATATATATATGTATATTTATATATATATATGTATATATATATATATATATAGTATATAAAGAAATATGTATAATATGAATAATATATATATATATTATAATACGTATATTAACCGGGAAGTATGATTCCCGAGTCGTTATTCCCTAACGATTTGTGAAATTGAGACCACGTTTGTTGTTCGGACAATGATTTGAATTGGAAACAAAGATTGATTTGATTATCTATTTCTACGAATTAAAAACAAACAAGCAAACAATAACAATAAGCACAAAAACAAATAACGGATACGTAAGAAAACGTGACAAATAAGCAACTAGGCAAGATTAAATCCTATAAATCGGGTCGAGAAAATAAGAATTAAATGAGAAAGAGGCTAAAAGATGATTATTTTTGGTTTTTCGAGTTTTTTTAAGCAACATATTTTATTAACGGACAAAATGAGATCGAATAACTTAAACCTAATAATCAACAAGCTTCACGGTAGCTCTCTAAAAGTGTTTAACTTTCAAAGGTGGGTCGTATATCGCAAGTGACACAAAAGGCAAGTTTTTAAATCTTTTATTCGAGTTGGGAACTTATTATGGATAATACCTCAATTGAAGGTATTATTTGTTGGTGTTCTTTTACCAACTTTGTAACTTTTTATATTCACAAATTAACGAGAAAAATTGAAAGAGCAAATATTTTTGTATTTTTGTTTTTAAACTTCTACTTATACTAAAAAGAAAAGAAAAATATTTTTTTTACTTTTTATATATTTTTTTATTATTGATTTTCTTAAAAGCGTAACTTTCAAAGACGAAAGATTCTCCAAATCACGATCAACAAACTTCAAACGAAAGAATCTTAATCACAAATCCCCGGCCGCGGCGCCAAAAATTGATTCGTAGAAAACCAACACACGTATTAATAAAATATAATATGATGGAAAATTACCAAATTACCCTTGAGGACAAAGGTAAAAAGGAAAATCTTCACAAATATATATAATATAATACGTATATTAACCGAGAAGTATGATTCCCGAATCGTTATTCCTCAACGATTTGTGAAATTAAAACCACGTTTGTTGTTCGGACAATGATTTGAATTGGAAACAAAGATTGATTTGATTATCTACTTTTACAAATTAAAATAAGCAAATGATAACAACTAAGCACGAAAACAAATAACGGGAAATTAAACTTTAACTAAAAACGCAAAACGAGAACCTTAAATTGCAATTAAAAACCCTAAATTTCCAAAATTAAACCTAAAATGATTTTTTTTTCTTTTTAAATAGGCTCTAATTGACTAAAAAGTAAGTTTAAAGAAAACTAGAACAAAAACGGAGTTGAAATGAGCTTAAAATCACGAAAAATGTAAACGGGGAACGAATCCCGTTCTTTAAAAATTGAAAATTTGCAATTTTAACCCTACGAAAGCAAAAATATTTTTCCTAGAAACTTTACAATAAAAGAAAATTTTCTAAAAAAGAACTATCTTTTTTTGATTATTTTTCTATTTTTTATGATTTTTTAAAGTTTTTAATAAAAATAAATGTTTAAAAATACTAAACTAATTATAAAAATTCTAAAACAAATACAGAAAATAGCTTGAACTAATACGGTCATAGGAAAAATAAGTTTAGTTACACAGCTTATCGAATAAGCTGTGTAAAAAGCTATAACAGCTTATAAAGCTAAAAAGGGAAAATGTATACTAATAATTAATTTTGCAAATGTATAATGAAAAAGTCCCCAGGGTGCGTTGGTAGTGAGGTGTGTGGTGTGTTACTATAAAAGGGTTAAGGGTATTGAGGTCGGGGGTTCGAGTCTTGCTCACCCCCGATTTCCACCTTCCCCTTTTTTTTAGAAAAACTTAAAAAACAAAGTTTTAGAAAAGTTGAAAATAAGCACTTTTAAACTTTATAAACTATAAATTCTAAAATAAGCTAAAAACAGACCAAATAAGCTATAAGCTACTTAATGACTAAGCTAATAAGCTAAACTAAGCTAGAAATAAGCAAAAAGAATAGGCCAAAAGCTAGAAAATCAAAATAAGCTATTGGAGACTTTTAAACCAAACAGGCCTTAGGGACTGTTTTGAGCTTAATTTTAAGCACTAAAATGGATCCTTACAGCTAAGAGCTTAACACTTTCTTAAAGTACAGCTAAAAATCTACTTAAAACAATAAGCAAAACACATTTTGAAATCTAATTAAGCAACTAAAAAGTACTAGGAAAAAGCTACAGGCTACTGACTTGGTGTTTTTGGTTTTAATGAAAAAAAACTAAATTAAGCAACAAGCTGACTTAATAAGCTAAGAACTAATTTAAACTAACCTAATAAGCTAATTTAAGAACAAATTAAGCAAAAGTTTAAGAAAATAAGCTATAAAAACTGAAATAAGCACTTTGACAAAACCTGAGACCCAAACAGTCCCTACAGGGATCTTTGAGCTTATTTTTCAATAAGCTCTTGGATCCTTGTGGGGAAATAGCTTATGCAAGCTTATACTACAACTAATAAGCTTCCAAAATCAACTTTTGAAACAAGGTTTGAAACTCAATTGCTTATTACAAAAGCACTTTGAAAACAGACCTAAGGCTCAGATCATGCTGAGTTTTATTTTGAAAATGAAAAGACAAAAGCCAATTTTAAAAGCTAAAAACAAATATGTAATTAAGCTATTTAATGAAAACTAGCTAGAAACAGGTAAACTATGGACCAAAAACTTCTCAAAGATTGAAAATCTAATCCTAAAAACAGCTTATACCCTCTGAATTATTGAATTGAAAATGGCTTTTTTGACTTTTTATCAATCTGATGCAGTTTGCATCTATATGACCAAATTTAAACTAGACTAAATGCAGACATTAAGAGCTAATTCTAAAACTTTTAAAAACACAAACTAAGAGCAAATGTGGCTATGATAATCACTAGATATGAATTTAACTACAAATGTAAAAGTTACTTAGTTTATGAATTTTAACAAACTAATCTTATGAGAGCTTATTTTAACCTAATCTAATTTATAAGATCTATTCCAACAAGCTTATATGAGATTTTAAATCTACTACCAAAGTTCACAAGGCCTCAAACAGTTTTACCTCATGGGTAAAACTGTTGACCCAAACACCCCTTTAAAAGCATTGAAATCCATTTGAGCTTATAAGAACAGATTTAATTATAAAAACTTAGATACCAGATGACAAACAGATTATAACAACCTTAATAAGCATAAAACTATAAGCAAATAAGCTAGAAACAATAAGCTACAAGCTAAGCTAATATTTTTTTGATTTTTATAGATTTTTAGGACAAATTATGAAAAACTAAGATCTATGCTATAAAAGCTAAAAACAGATAGTCAAACAAGATTAATAAGCATAATGAAACAAAATTAAGCACAAATAAGCTAGAGTTAAGCAGAAAATAAGCAAATGCAACTTATTAAACTAAGATACTTGAATTTAAAAGAAAACTTATAGAAACCTTAGCTAAACAAAGGCAATAAGCTCAAGAAGCTATTTCTACAGCTCCAGCTTATCAAATGATAAGCTAGTAAAGTCCTTATGAACTCATCTATGGTTAGTTCATCATCCAAAAGCTCAAAATCCAATAGGCAAAGGTAATTAACTGATTTTTATAGTTTAAGTAGATTAAATGCTTATTATGAGCTTAATTTGAGCTTAGAGACTCAAAGAGCTTAAGATGAGCTTGTGAGGAGCTTATGTAACATTAAAAGCTTATTAAACAAAGTTTTAAGTGAATTTGAGAAAAGCAAATACGAATTCTATTAATGAAAAAGTTGAGTACAATTCTGAAAAGGAAATTACATTTAAGCAAACATTAAGCTAAAACATTTTAAATGAAAATTACAAAAGCTAATTTTAATAAGCTAATTTATAAACTACTCCTAGATAGATTTCTTGTGAGTGAGGAGCCCTTGTATATATAGCCGCTGAGGAAGCTTCTAGGCCCTGGAGTTTGTTACACGCTCCTTGTCATCTTATCCCTTGATTCTTGCTAATCATTGGATGCCTTGTTACCACCGTTGGATCAAAAATGTGATCACACGGATTGCCAACGTGGCATTCCGTGTGTCAGGGTACTTGTGCTTCTTTTGCACTTAATTTAGTGCAAAAAGTTGATCCTTGGTGTGTTTCCTTCATTGTACGCGTGTCCTTCCTTTTGGGTATTGACCAATGGGAGCCTTGGATGACGTTAAACTCTGCCAGGGTGTCCTTTATCACTTGAATTACATGGCCACGTAGTCAATTTGCATTTGCCCTTTGTTTTAAGCTCGAGGTAAATCGAAGAAGAAGGTGAATAGTAGTAACAATTTTTCCCGCGTAAAAACTTGTATAAAAGGGGGGTGTGTTTGACTTCTCTTTAACCCGGGGTTTGACTTTGGGCTTATAAAGGGTTTTGGGCCGGGGTAAGGTTTTGGGCTTAGGCTTGGTTTTATAAAAAGGTAACGGGTGTTAACTCTTATAATAAAAAGAGTTAACACCGTTAGGGTTTAGGGGACCATTTTTGCAATTTGGTTTTCTTTGAGGGACTGATTTGGAATTTTGGGTTTTGTGAGTTGACTTAGTTTGACTAAAGGTTGACTGGAGTTGACTTTTGACCTTTCTTGCTATCAAATTCCCGGCTTTTGTACACTCTATCCGTTCCCATGTCCGTGTTTGTCCGGTTTTGACCGTTTTCTTGTGATATTTGCAATATCTGTACCTACACAATCACAAAGACAAAACAAGCAATATTCAAGCATTTAAAGCACAATTTTGTCTTTTTAGGGCCATTTTTGATATAAAACGGATATGTGTTTTTACACATATCAATGATCTTACTTCTCGTTTCCTTGCTTATTTTTTCCCACTGGGAGAACCACAACATCGTGGTGAATCTCTTTATCAAGCGTTGACTTGTTTCAAAGACTTATTTTAAAAAGTCCCTTATCATGGCATTGATCTTTGGTTCCAAGTAAAAATCTTTTATGATCATGTCTCCTAGCCCCTAAACTGCGAAATTGACCATGCAGCTGGTGGTAAGCTTCGTGACAAGAGTGCCGAAGAATCTTGGGACATCATTGAGGATGTTAGGAATACAAAAAGTGTCAGTCACTCAGTGTCATGTCATGTCTTAGGTCGTTAGGCGTTATTTATGTTAACTTATAAAATTCACTAACCAAAAACAATCTGGAGGTCGGGGATGATAAAATAGAAAGAAAGCCATATTATTGATAGAATGTAGATAGAGAAAGATATGTGTGTTTCTAAAGAAAAGGAGGAGAAACACATACATAAGAGATGTTACTAAATGATTATCCTCACCCTCCTAGTGAAGTCTAGGGGGTATATATAGCCCGCGACATGCCTAACTATCCTATCTTGACATATTTAGTCCATGCATATCCGGATAATAGTAAACTAGTGTAATTCCGTATAAGTCTTCATATTTTAAGACTAACAATCTTCCCCTAATATGTAGACATACGGAATTACTTACAATGTTCATAACAAGTACAAATACAACAAAATAAAGTCTTCCAAAGTGCTTCCAATGCTGAAGATGTCTTTTGTGTCTTTTAGTCTTCATACTTGTACTCCAGCTTAGATCTTCAGTGTCTTTACTTGTTCAGGAACCATTGTAATAAGCATGAGTTGGATTAACTTCCTCCCAATTCATGTCACATGTCTTGAAAAGCTTTCTTCGTAGACTCCTTTTTGACGAAGTTTCTGAATCAGTTTCCCCCCAAACCAACATCCATATCTTGAGCAGATTCTAAAACTTTGATGTGGCATGAACAGTCTTCTATCTTTGTCATTAACGTGCATAACAGAATCTTGTATAAGAAGAAGCCAACCACACCAAATATTACTGCTTCTATATTGTTTCATGACATTTAATCTTGGTGAATGTCCATTTAGGGGAACATGCAAGAAATCAGCAACAATTTTCTCACGCTTGCAAAATACTTCACACAAAGCATACTAAGTGATGTAGAGTACACAACTTCCCCCTGGAAGTTGAACTAATAGCTTCAAAGTACACGTTTTCTGTAACATCCGGTAATTTTCGGAACTTTAAATAACTATTTTACCCTTTGATTTTTTGGGTCCGAATTGACTTTTTGACTTTCGATCTTTTATGGTCACATAAAAACGCTCTACATCGTTGATTTTTTAGACGTATCAACGAATAATCGATCTTTCGTGTAATTCCTTTGGTAATGCTCTTTGCGAAATGATTATCTTCAAACTTTCTTTCTCTCTTTTTGTATTTTTTTTCTTTTTTTTCGATTTTTTAATATTTTTTTCCTCTTTTTTTACCAACATTCAAATCTCGGTGTAGTTTCACCATCTTCACGATCATAACAATTCTGGATAATTTCTTCGGTAGTTCTTCGTACTTCGGTTTCATCAATAATTGTGACGGTAGTAAAATCACATGAGCTTTGACTACTAATATACATTCCCATTTGCAATGTGCAAATTTCCAACTGCACCAAAGATAGAAAATGACACAAGACTCGAGAAATACAAACTTTACACTTTAAGCAACTAGCAACAGTAAATTAAACTTAATCTAACAGGGTAGGTTAAGGTGTAAGGGTTTGTGTACACCGAAATAAATAATTGGTGTAAATTCCTAAAGGATTGGCTCTACGGGTTGTTCTAGTGGATCATCACTCTAAAGATGAGAGTTGTAAGGGGTTTAAAAAATTGGATGGTTATACTAACTGGTGTAGTTAGTTAAATAAACAAACATTTAGGTGATTTGGTTGTTAATACTAAGATTTACAATTTAAAAAAGTAACTCCAATTAAAATCATTATTTACTTACATTATTGTGGTCTCAATAGATATGCCAATTGTGGCAAGTTCTAAAAAAGTCTACAAACATTCAATGGGGCACACTCATATTTTGTAGAATTTGGGTAAACATTTGGAAACGAAAAGGTTAAATCCTCATAATATCTATCAAGGGTTATTGTGGTGCAGTTATGTAAACATTTCAAATTTTCCAAAAAGTATTGTTTGAATATTTATTTTAAAATTTGGGCATGATTTTAAGTATTTTAGTGTGAAAAATTAGGAAAGTGATCATTTAATTTATACCCCTCCCTTGAATTATACTAGTCCTCCCCCCATTGATATATATAAAAAAAGATTAAAATACGCAGAAATTTAAAAAGAAAATTTAAGTTGAGAAGAAACTCCCTATATTTGCTCGGTAGATTCTTCCAAAGTTGCGATTTTTATAAGCAATAATTCGTGTTGAATAGCCGTCTTGAGGGTTTCTAAGGACTCCAACACTTTCAAGGATTTCTAATTCGGAAAATCTCCCAATATTCGTCGATGTTTCTTTCACTCGACGGTCCTGTATAAAATTCTTCAAAAAACAAATGCAATTCTATCTCTGTGTATTTGTTTGTTAGACTCGAAATTAAATACCTAAAACTGTATAGGAAGTCAATATGCCATATCCATCCCCCGGATACGCCGTATTGATACCTGTGTCGTATACTATGCTATCCTACCCCACTCTCCCCTTCGTTTAACGAAAATAACGCCGTATAGACTGTGTTGATAAAAATAAAGATTGATTGCGTTCCAGATTAATCAATTCGCCGTATCCCATTGGGGTTTTGGATTACGCGTGATAGACAGTCTGGGAGACCAAGACGCGATAAAAATTGAAAATACTTCCGGGTTGTCTCCAGCAAAGCACTTTTGTATATGAAAAGGTCCTTGAAAAGTTAGACTTGCCCTAATTTAATCCCATCCATATAAAACAATTTGGGGTCGAACGGGATGCCAAATGGCACATACAAATTCTTGATTAGGAAAATGATATGGAATCCTATGTTTCAAGATGATTCCAAGTCATGATATTAAATTTAATCCATCATAAAAAGTTTTAGTTTTGGAAAAATTATTAGATATATCATGACTTGTTTCAAAAGACTTATTTGACTTCTGTCGCATTAGGACACAACATTCGGTTTTTTATTACATCATGGTAATACGGTTGCAGATAAATCCTCGAACGAGTGTTCAATATTGACTTTACATTATCTTGTCTTTATTGATTTTGAAATTCATTGGGATAAAATTACGTTAAAAGGAATAGATTCATTAAAGTTTTTTTATTTAAAAATGTTTTCGTTTCCTTCTTCATCACATTCGGAACCAATGATGTTTCATCTTTCAAGTGTTATAATTCATCGTATGTAGAAGGGTTAAAAAATTGGTTCGATTATTAAATCTGATTGGGACGTTTGAGCATCATTATAAGCAATGGCTGGAAATTTTTCTTGAAATCTTTCAAAGAAGTCTAAATCATTTCAAAAATAAACTGGAACTGTAGGCTTGGGTGATGGAAGGCAAAAGGCTTATGGACTTTATCATTGTCATTTTTGTTAAAAACTTACCGTTGCAATCTTCATCGTCGATCGTCCAAATGATATTTCTAAGTCATTTCATCGTTGTTAAGAGAAACTTACCGTAGGCTCACACGAGGAGTGTTGCTTCAGATGTCAACGTTTTTGTAAATACTAGAGCTGGAATTCGTTTCAAACATTCTGAGGTCTTGTGATCGTCTTCATTATCCCAGATCTTACCTACGTCGCAGTTTTCCCAATAAACACTTTCACGCCTTCCGACGCTTTTTCTTTCCTCTAGCAGACTTTATACTCCTCCATAGTAACTGTTGGGGTCGTTCCATTTGTGGGTCCTGTAATAAATTCGCTAGGAAAGAAAATTGTCAACATAGCTTTTTAATACGGCGTATTCAGTGATCTGGAATAAGCCCTATTGATGATAGGGTGTCGAAATTACGATTTGTATTAGTTTGAAAAAATTTTTTACACGTATCCAATAAATTGAATAGCCTATAGGTTTGAAACTTTTTTTTCAGGCGTTACTTTGAATAAGGAAGAAAACACACAAAGCACACAAATGCCAAATATACCAATGCAAAAAATTAAAACACATAAAACGAAACACGCAAAATATGCCAAATTAATTTCTTAAACTAATCTAAACTAATAACACTAATTAAACAAGAACTAAACATCCGCATCACCGGCATCGGGCAAAAAAAACCTTTTTGGATGTGTTGTAGTGTAGGGTTGTTTTTATATGATTCAAGTTGTTGAAATTTATATTTTGCCGACTCAACCAAAAAACCAATCAACTTTTAACGGGCAGTGTTACCGATCGGTATGTAGTTTCGTGGTAAGTAGGATGTCGATCACTGAGACGCGAGGTTAAAATCTCTCAATTTTAATTAATATCTTTTTGTTATCTAATCTATGTTAATTCTTTCTAATCGTATGGGTTATAAACTATGTTAGTTCTAAATCATAATTTTAATGGAACCCACTTAAAAAAAAAAAAAGGAAAATGGGGAAAAAAAAAAAAATAAAAAAAAAAAAAATAAAAAAATATAAAAAAAAAGGGTAAAAACAACGAAAAAAAAAAAAAAAAAAAAAGTGTAGAAAAAAAAAATAAAAATAAGAGGTAATAAAAAAAAAAAAAAAACAAAAAAAAAAAATACAATCAAAAAAAAAAAAAAAAAGGTGGGAAAAAAAAAAAAAAATAAGAAAAAAAAAAAAGAAAAAAAAAAAAAAAAAAAAAATAAAAAAAAAAACAAAAAAATAAAAAAAAAAAAAAAAAAAAAAAAAAAAATAAAAATAAAAAAAAAAAAAAGGGAAAAATAAAAAAAAAAAAAAAAAAAATGTTAACAACTAAAAAAAAAAAAAAACAAAAGGAAAAAAAAAAAAAAAAAAAAAGAAAAAAAAAAAAAAAAAAAAGGGCAAAAAAAAGGAAAAAAAAAAAATAAAAAACCAAAATAGGGGGGTTTTCAGCCTGAGAGATGGCACGGTTGGTTGGTGACTACAATCAATTCAAGAATTGTTACCCACACAAGCTAATTAACCAAAAGATAAAAGAGCGGTTTCGCCCTTAATATAAGAAAAACTGTATTAAAACATTATTAATCCGATTATTAGAACGTTGGTTTATTTTTAAGTTGCAATGATTCTTCTCTCGAGGTGGCATATCATTCTTAAGGGACTTAGGACGTTTTACTCATTTTTTCCCCCCTTCCTTTAAGACCTAGTCACATTAATTCTGGCACACTTAAAGCATCTGCATAAGCAGCCTTATTGCTGATTTATAATCTATCTTAAGGGATTACAAGCAATGGTTTGTGATCTTGTTAAACCCTAGGCTCATATAGCTTGACCCAATACCGCTTAATGGCCAATCTTACACTAGTAGTTCCACTGGTCCAACCTATACCTATGGATTCAGACCGTTATTTGTTGGAATTATCTAGGGTCACCTGCTAGTCAAACCGATCAATAAAAACCATTGGCCCGCGCAATTATCCAATTAACTAAGTTAAGCCCGAAGGCGTATTCCTAGACACGACTTTGAAGGAAATATTTGTTTAACTAGTATTTAGGTGTATAAATTACTATACGGAGAGCTATCCCGGAACTCATAGATCCGCTTGGGTCCACTTAGCTAGAATCCAGTGAATGATAGTCGCATATAAAAGCGCGGATAAACAAGTATAAATGATAAAACATTAACAAAGGCATTACAACGATAATAAATCAAGAAATCGATATAAACAAATACCAAACATTCAGATCTTCATAATAATGGCTAATACTTCAATCGTCATAATAAATACAAGAGTAATAATTTAGCCAAGGTAAACTAACCGAGTTAACGAATGATACCAAAAACTGAACGATTACTAAAGTATATGAAATTACACGATGTATCCTATGGAATTGAATATGTTTCTCGACTTCTTTTGCTCTTTTTCTCGTCTAAAAATCAACTTTTGTGGTTTAGGTATCGAGAATATGATTTAGCACACCTAAAACTCGTTTTGGAGTTTTCTATTTATAATGTCTGGAAGTCGGTTCAATACGGCGTATCCAATGGGTTGGATACGGCGTATTAGGGATTTCTTGGAGTAGGGACCACGTTTGATATCTTCCAGAATATTATATGCTTTCCTATTCTTTGATACGGCGTTATTGAGTCCTTGGTTACGGCGTATTGATCTTTAATCTTCTGTGGTCTTTGGTGAGTGCAGGCACGGATACGCCGTATCTTCCTGATGGGATTTCGGGTATTGGTCTTCAAAATTATGTAAATTCTTCAAAAATATCTTCATTTTAGCTCCAGAATGCGCGCCTTTTGCTAAGTTTTACCAATTACTCCATAATTACTGTAATTCTCAAATATAAACGATTAAGTAACAATTCTTTGCAATAACTATACAAAATGGGTTAATATCGTGGGATAAACGATGCTATAACATAGACGTTATTTGATGTCATCAAATGTGCTGTTTTAGAAAGATATGACATTGGTCTAGCAACATTCACTGTTGTTTTTGAGTGAGCAGTATTAACTTGTCTAGCAGTATTAATTGATACTACGCCAGACCTTATTAGTACTGCTCTTGGAACTAAGTTCTTTTTAGCACAGGGGTGAGTCTTTTTAGCAAAGTTTTGATGATTCACCCTTTGAGCAATGGTGTTACTCACAGTTTTTACTATCTTTGATTTTGAAAAAATAATTTGATGGTAATTGCAATCAACTGAACTGATCATAAAGCTTCATACCTACATGCCTTAATTAAAATCTCATAAATTGCTCCTAGTTTTTGAGACATCATATTGTTCCAATTTCTTTGATTGCCTCTTGGACTGTGAGTGTTTTGCCTATGTTTCTCAACTTGTTTAAACAGTTGTTTAATAGTTTTCCTAGCATTTTTCTCTTGTTGCTTAGGTTTGACAAACTCTATCTTAGCAATACTATGCTTAACTATTTTTCTCAGTTTTAGTTTGAGAAACATTTTCTTCCTCACTATCTGACACCAATTCTTTAATAATTGGGGCATCATCATTCTTCCTAACTACCTTAGGCTCTTTTTTACTAGACATAGCTTTACTGTTCTCAACTACAGGCTCATTAACAAACTCATCTAAACCAGTAAAAGACAAATCAGGTGTTAGAGGCATGAAATTTCCTATGTAAGGAGGTGGATCTGCATTATAATTTTCATAGCCTAAACCTTTCTTGCAATTATCAACAATCTGACACTCTGTGGTCTTGTTTAAACATTTAGATGCATTTTCAAATTTGTCTACATTGAATTGAATGTTATCTTTTTCTTTTTGAATTTTTTCAAGCTTCTTCCTAAGCTTTCTAATAGTTATTTCTCCTACTTGAATATCCCATTTTAAGCCATTAATCTTTTCTACATAAGCAGACTCATTCTTTTTATAAAATTCAAGTTTTTCTTCCACTGATTCTAAACCTGTTTTATAACCTAAAACCATTAAACTAGATTTCTCTAAATCTCTTGATAGGTGATCATTTTGAGATTTAAGTAATTTAACAGTTTCCATACAAGATTTTGAAAAATTTGAATCATTAGATACCTCTGAGTCAGAACTTAAATATGAATAAGCCATGAGTGCATAATTAGGCCCTTCCTCTGCCTAATCACTCTAGTCATATCCACCAAGACCATCACATGACACTAAAGCCGTGGAAGTAGATTTTTCCACAGGTACACTCCTTCTTGAGCTTTCCTTGTTCTTGTTGTCTTGATTTCTTGGAGCTTTGCACTCCCTAGCAAAATGTCCCCTCTTGTGGCAGTTGTAGCCCTTCACTTTGGACTTATCAAAACTAATAGTCTCATTGCCATTAACAGTAAGCTTCTTTCCCGTATTCTTCAAAAACCTTTTAGCCCTCATAGTCAACATGGCCATTTGCCATCTCAAATCCATCTCTTTCATATCATCTGGATGAATTTGTTGCAAGTCCCCATGTGCAAGTTGAGGACTATTTGGTTGACTAGCAAAGAATGAACAAATAACAGGATCACTTAAGTTATCAATAATTGTAGAGTAAGCAGTATTAACTTGAGTGCTAGTAGTAGTAACTCTATGAGCAGCATTAACTGCTTCATTAGAGCTACTAGTGTTGTTATTTGAAGAGGACACAAAAGCCGTGTTCTGTATGCTTGAACATGAGCTAGATATCCCTTTGACTTCTGGTTCATACACCTTGAGGTTGTTATAGAGATCATCCATGCTCATTGTTTCTAACTCAGCTTTATTCCTCCACACAACAGCATGTGTGTTCCACTCAGGTGACTAGCTTCTTAATAACTTTTGATTAACATCTTCTTGTGAAAGCTTTTCATCCAAAAGCTCCAACTGACTTACAAGCTTTTGAAGCCTATCAAAGGTTTGATCAAGCATCTCTGAGCTTAGAGCGGTGAAGTTTTCATATTACTGCTTTAAGAGATTTCTTTGAGTCTTCTTAGTAGCTGCATTCCCACCAAATCTCTTTTCAACAGCTTCGAGCAACAACTTAGGATCCTTTATAGAGTTAAACTTTAACTGATGTTCATTAGGAATGCCCATCATTAAAGTACTTCTAGCCTTCACTTCTAATCTTCTATGAGCCTTATCTTTAGCAGATGTAATATGCATTACTGTTGTAACACCTTCCACAACTTGTGTTTTTGGCAAGGTTGCACCATTCTCTAGACTTCCTACAGTGCATAGTCTATCATCTGAATGTATTGTTCAATCCTCATCCTCTATAACTCAAACTCACCCAGTTTGAGCATGGGAACTTTGGATGCAGCCACCATATGTGCAGAATCTTGATCTATATTGTTGGAGTATGTTCGTGTCATAATAACTAATTATATGGCTAGACACATGTGAGCCTATGAGGTCACACATATATACACTGAGGTACCATTTTATATATCGTGTTTATTGTATTTACGGTATATAAATAACCAACGTAACTCGGGATCAATATTGAGCTTCTAATAAATAAGTAGTATACTATATTTATTGGATTTGAAAAGTTTAAGAAAGCCCACAAACACCCATATGGGTGGCCGGCCTATAGAGAAGGAAAAAGGGATGAGATCAAACTATTTATGGTCAATGAATTAGTGATAACATCATATTAATTTGATTGATTTTGATTAACCAAATTAGAGATATTCTCTCCTCTCTTCTCTCTAAAAAAACACGCCACATAAACACATACATATATGTGTTTTTGTTTTTCTTGATCCAACTTTTGTATCTTGTCCATTCAAAAGTATTTTACAAAGCTACATGGTTAAGACTAGCATCTATTTGGTATACAAGGAAGTGTAGTGTGGATACATCATAGAGATGATCTCCATTGATCACTTGGTTTCATTAAAAGTGTTGTGTTAAGGTGAAGGTCACCATTTGATTCTATCGATCACGCTACAAATGTACTACTTTTCTTGTTTTAACTTTGATTGATCATATGACTCTATGGATCCGTTGATAGGTACTTGTTCCGATGCGTTTAATATTTGTTTATATGATATTCATTTAATTCAGCACCTATAGTGGTATCACAAGCCATCATATGATATCATACGATCATCTTGTATGCGTAAAAATGGCTAAAACATGTGTTTTTGATAGATTCAAAAGGAAGATTTTAAAACAACCCCTAGGGCCTATTTTTTGAAAATAATTCGACTCAAATAGGGTCTTATGATCTGGTATTTTTTATCGCATAGACATTTGTTATGCATACTTTAATTGGTTTTGTTATCGGGTACGTGTAAAAGGGCATAAATCGTGCGTTTTGGAACGATTCTTGAATCGGTTTTAAATCAGCCCCTTGGGCATTATTTTCTGAAATAATATGGTTTTTATAAGGTCTTTAATACATTACTAAGTGATTCTTTAGCCATTGGTTACACATACCAATCGGGGTTTTAATTCTAGTCAATTTATTTCTTCGATTCGTTGGCTAAACAATTTGTTTCTTGTTAATCATTATGTTTCCATGGCAAATACATGCATGTTTGGCCATGGACTTGGCCAACACCTTGTTAATACATGATATTATGGTATTATTATGTTGTGTATGCAAAGCCAATGAAAACCATGACCACTTGTGACTTGTTTCGCTTGATATTGCATTTAATTTCAGTTTTGGGTTTTGCCATTGTTTCGGCTTCTTTTTGTATGATTTTGATTTTTGTTGTAGTTATTGTTTGGGAACTTTATAGGAGTTAGATGATAGGATAAATGTATTCAATTATTAAATTATTGTAACCGTTGTTTGGATTCGAATGGCGCAAGAGTTAAATGCATAAAGTCAAATTCGGAGCTGCTGGAGTGACTTCTACTTAAAATGGATTACCCAGAGTTCTATAAGGAGTTAGAGGCTGAATTCTTTGGAGAAGGTGCAAAACTCATGGGGCTATAACTTATTCAACTGGAGCTAAGATTGGGGAAGAATCCTTCTAGGAGTTTCAGACCCATGAAATCAGCTAAAATTTTATGGCAGTTTTAGGCTTCAAGTTCATTTAGGGTTTCACTTGCTCACGATGGTTCTTGGAGCAAGTAGGAGCCCTCCTTGTGGTTGTGTGGTTGTGTGGTTAACCCTTAGTTGACTTCTTGGTTCTCGTGATGGCTCACGAGACTAAGCATAGGTTTTCATCGGTTGAGGCTTTGCATACTTGTGGTTGTGTTGTTTGCTTTTATATATGTTTGGAATGTATATAACTTGCAAATGTTTGTTATAAAACTAAACATAAAACACAAACAAATTTTAGAAACTAAATCTTTGATTTAGTTTAAAAGTTTAAATATGATTTGAAACTAAACACTTATTTTTTATATAAATAACACTAAATAAATGTTATGATTGTTATTTAATTTATGTATTGTTCAAACTAATATCTATTCCACCTAGGTTATATATTAGTCATGAAAATGAACAACTTGCCACACATAAATGATATAAAACAAGTCTTAGACTTAAGTTAAAATTAGTTTTTTTTAACTTGTTCTACGAAGGATGAATGCATGCTTCCTCGTACACATTTTTGATCATGTATTTATCAAAAATAATACCCGTCAAATTTAAGCCATGGCGTCTAATTGGTTGAGATCACTTGCAATTACTTTTTGCTCTGCGTGAGACGTAGGTGAATTGTAACCCAAGATGATTATTCTCTATGCGTGAGACCTAGATATATTCTCGCATGTTCTCGCATTGGATGACTTAATCGAGTTAAGCAGGTGAGACCTTGGCTCGAGGCAAGGATGGGACTAAACATGCCAGCTTGACATTTTTTCTCCGGTTACAAATATCATGAGTCCCATATGGTCTAAGAATTGCACAGGTTTTGCAATTGGTGAACATCACCTACCTATTGAATCTATTTGCTAGCAGATCAACTAATGTGATGGTGGAACCTCAATAAGGATCTTAGCCTTTTCGTAAAATTAATTGTTTTATATTATAAACAAGGGTAGTTAATTTTAAAAGGAGAATTATCGAAAATACTAATATGAACTTTGTAATTTATATTAATGAAATTTATGCAACACAAACCGTAAACAAAAGTTTATTTCCTTTCCTTATTAGAGAAAGACAAATTAAGTCTCCTTTCCTTGTAAGAAAAAGACTTATTTCTATCCTTTCTACTTGAATGAGAAAGCTATAATAGGAACACTTAATTTTTTCAATCCTAATCAAACTCAAAGCATACTTACTCGAGAAATTGTTTTGTCTTGTAAAAGTAAAATGGTTAAGTACGGTTGCACATCTTAGTTGGATGACTTGAGAACATGTTTTCTATAGCCACCAAATGATACATCTTGAAACGTCAAGACATAGAATGAGTTTTAATAATTAAAAATGGAAATTTCAATAAATCGCGAAAGAGAAAAGGAAATTAATAGCATGTTTTATAATAGTTATTTTTCCTATGATTCTACACACCCTTAAGGTAATGTAGAGGGAGGAATTGCATGCAAAACTTTCAAGTTAAAGAATGGCATTGATGGCTAGTCCATCATATATATAGTAGAACTTGATGCACTTCTTTGAATATCTAAGTACATGTTTACTAGTCTGTGAGGCTCACATTAGAGATAATGTGCCGATATTCAAAGAGTAGAAAAGTAAATAAATTGCTACTTGCACTTCATTGGTATAGACACACATTTAATGTTGTCTTATCTAGTGGGAGCAATGCATTTTACTACTGATATAGACGCACATGTAATGTTGTCTAAATTCAGTGGGAGCTATGAGCTTATCACCTTGTAAGTGACTCATTTTATTTCTAGCTGGTCTTGAAATAATACATTACTTTTCACAAATGAAGCATCATAATTTTATAAGAATCATTGCATATTATTCTATTAGATAACTTGTCGCTTTTCTGATGTCGCTGCCTGAAACGTTATCTGTACAATACTTATGCACGATTGCTTATTAAACAATAAAGTTCTATATATACTTGTAATGCAAACGTGATTTTAGTTTTGACTTAAATCATATCATATCTGTGACATTGTCATATTATTCATACAAACATACGGAAGCATGGTGGACTCATAACCCACTAGTCTCAGGATCGTAACCTGACTCATAATATGCTCACTTGTTTGTATAAATGCTTGATGTTGTGTCATGCACAAGTGGGAGAAATCTTAATTGTGTGCAAGGTACAACACATAACAATATGACTAATGGTTTTTCTTAACCGCATGGTAAGAAATCTAATATTCTACTAGGACTTATACACCTCGATGTATGTCGCCCTACTTAGAACTAGTGTCAAGAAATAATGAATACCTACTTCATCATATTCACTAAAAGGTTTAGCCAATATGATTGTGTCTTCTTGTAAAGACATCAATAAGAAGTATGTAATTAACTTGAAAAGATAGTTGAAGCCAAGAGTCGGCGTTCAATAATACTTTATTTAATATGCTTGTGACTTCTTGTAAAGACATAAACATAAAGTCCTTGAACTGTTCTAAGACTTATAAAGTAAGCAATTGACCTGTCATGTCTCCTTGTCACGACATGTACATGAAGTCATTGAAATGTTCAAAGACTTATAACGTAATGTTAGCGATTAACGTGTTATATCTTCTAGTTAAGCATGTACATAAAGTCCTTGAACTTCTATAAGACTTCTACGTTATAGCATGCAATTGGCTTGAAATTAATGTTAATGCCATTATGTTTGAACAAATTGGCAAGTATGTAAGCCAAAGGGTATTAGGTTATCTAAGGAATTGTGATAATGTCTCATAATCCCATTACTCGTAGAATACCACATAGATATGGTATGTCTGATGTGTAAAATCAAACTCTGTTGATATTGTTTGATTTTGGATAACTTTAACTACCCTACCTCTAATCTTATCAAGGTTAACAAAATTCAGTAAAGCCACATTTTACTCAATATGGTTCCAACCAAGAAGGTAACTAAGACACTATCAGATTATGTAATGGGAAGACTCCCATTAAGTCTTAACTGAAGTTTTGAATTTTTTGAGACCACGTTAAGTGTGCTATTAACAAACTAGAGTCAAGAACTGTCAGCATATATTATACCTCCCAAACGAGAACAATTTTATTATTGCTCGACTTACTGCGTTTTTGGAGAAAGTCTCCTCTTACAAGAATCAAATAGGAGCTTTTGTTTTGGAGAAAGTCTCTTCTTACACAACCTTTTAAATGCACTAGCGAACGACATAATGAATGTTGAGATGTAGTCCATGAAAGAAAATCATTTTTTCAATTTCATTGATCTTTCAACTATCGATAAGACTAAGACGTTAAATTAGTTCTTCTAAAAGAAGACTAATATAAACTAAAATGTACACACATTTAAACGCGCGCCTTGTGGTAAGAGTTCTACTTATACTCAAGCGATTGACTATGATTAAAGCTTCTTTTCCTTGCAAGCGTTAAATGAATAAAGATATTAATTACCATACTTGATTTCCTGAATATGAAATATGGCAATTGGATGTCTAAACTCCTTCTTGAATGATTACCTTTGTGAGGACGTTGTGTTAATCAAAAGGGTTTATGAATCCAAGTTATCTTTAGAAAATGTGCAAGCTGTAAAATCCAAGTGTGGGTTAGAGCATGCATCTAGGAGATGGAATCTTAAGTTTAAATCAACAATTTGATTTTGATTGAAACAAAGAGAACTCCTGAATACACCTTAAAGCTAGTCGAAGCATTATGTTTTGTCTTTCTTATATCTTACATGTTATCAATATATTGGAAATAATATTTCACCTAAGCTAGATTTTAATCCTTAGTTTGGAATAATGTTTCTATCGAGAGATATACGAAATAAAACATACAATCTTAGAACAAATGTTTATTAGGATAAACATACGCGATTAATAAGTCTAACATAACATGACACATCATTGAGCAAGACTCAAGCTCTATCTCACCTAATGAGTTAAACACATGTTTGAAAACGTTTGGTTCAGCTAAAGGTTTCAATATGTATGTCATGATATGTATTAGACTGATTGTAGCACTTGCATGAATGCAAGATGAACCTACAACCATAGTAACTAAGTGAAAGTCATTAGACTACTATTGAAAGAACATTCTAAAAGGCATGCAAAGGACTAAAGACATGTTCATCATTTATGGATTTTTTAATAAGGAGATTAGTGTTGAGTTTATACACTAATGCTTATTTTGATTGAGATGATTCTCAAATCCTAGTCATAGCAGGATTTTCATCATAAATGATAATACTGTTGACTAGACATGCTTGATTGAAAGCATTGTTGCACTATTCATTAAAGAATAAGAATACTTTACAGTTTGGGAAGCTGTTAAGAAGACTGTCTCATATAGGTGGTTTTGCTTGCTTCAAACAACCTATGTAATTTGTTATGGCGATGCTAGTATTATTGTATTAGCACTTGAACGCACATATACAAAATGACAATCATCGTATTATTCAAAACCTTCACTGCTTGTGAGTTTTGAAACAAGTATTCTCAAAGGTCACTCAGATGACAACTTAGTTGGTACTTTTTACAAAGTCAATGTCTTGTACCAAACATGTTTATCATGCTAGGAACATTGAACTTTGACCTGCTAGTAGTCTCATGTATATCTGTTTTTAGTATTTGGATAATGGAACGTTAAGCAGTTGTATTAAGCAATGAATTGATATACCTGGTATGATCGTCTTCATTTATACAACTGTGTTCTATATTAGCATGTTTAAATCCATGAATAATTTATTTATTCTAAATTGTCCATTGTTAGTTAATGATACGGGAGCATCATTGAAATAAGGCAAATGTGAGTGTTTTGGTCATATATATATGGTATGAATGTTAATGGATGATACCGCTAAACTCATATGTTGTTCATTGGATGAACATTGGACTGATCCAACCTACGAGTATTCACTACATGGATCGGCATCAATAGTAAATCTCGCAAGTGGTTATGTCTCTTATCCTCAGACTTGAGATGCAAGTAGGTTTTGTGTGTGTGGAATGTCAATCTTTGATATGGTTCAACGTTGACCTGTTGAAGGATGCTATAAAGGCCATTTTCAAGAGGGATATGAAACACATAACGGACACATGCAGTCAAAATAGGATTCGTTTCTCCACATGTTATGAACAGATGTATGTGTGGCCGCACTCAAATGTAATTAAGATGACACTTGATTAATTTGGTAATCTAGTTCAATGTCTCTATCGAGAAACATAATTGTTAAACATTAGAATGACTTATGATCCATGTCAGATGTTCAACATAGTATCTATAACAAAAGGATGATTGATATCTAAACCATTTAAAATGAGATGTTTAAGAAACTATCCTCATATGTCTCTGGGGGCATTGGCGTGTTGCTAGACGCTAACCTTTGCTTGTATAATTACTTGATTATTATGACGTGCGCAAGTGGGAGCTGTTGGAGTATGCTCATGTCATAATAACTAATTATATGGCTAGACACATGTGAGCCTATGGGGTCACACACATATACACTGAGGTACTAATTTATATATCGTATTTATTGTATTTACGGTATATAAATAACCTACGTAACTCGAGATCAATATTGGGCTTCTAATAAATAAGTAGTGTACTATATTTATTAGACTTGAAAAGTTTAGGAAAGCCCACAAACACCCATATGGGTGGCCGGCCTATAGAGAAGGAAAAAAGGATGAGATCAAACTATTTATGGTCAATGAATTAGTGATAACATCACATTAATTTGATTAATTTTGATTGACCAAATTAGAGATATTCTCTCCTCTCTTCTCTCTATAAAAACACCGCTCATAAACACATACATATATGTGTTTTTGTTTTTCTTGCTCCAACTTTTGTATCTTGTCCATTCAAAAGTATTTTACAAAGCTACGAGGTTAAGACTAGCATCTATTTGGTATACAAGGAAGTGTAGTGTGGATACATCATAGAGGTGATCTCCATTGATCACTTGGTTTCATTGAAAGTGTTGTGTTAAGGTGAAGGTCACCATTTGATTCTACCGATCAAGCTACAAAGGTACTACTTTTTTGGTTTTAACTTTGATTGATCATATGACTCTATGGATCCATTGATAGGTGTTGTTCCATTGCGTTTAATATTTGTTTATATGATATTCATTTAATTCAGCACCTATACATATCTTCTAGCAAAGTTTCTCAAAGCAACAAGCTCTGATACCACTTGTTGGTCCCACTTTAATAGATCAAATTCCTTAAGCTTGTATAAGGATTAGTTATATTAGATAAATCTAACACAACTATAGTAGAAACTTTAATATTAAGAAGAACTATCAATGAAACAGTAATTATATGAACATATAATTCAACAAACAAAAGATGCAATATTAATAATAATACGAATACTCTCAAAGTATTAGGGTTACAAAGACCTTGAAGCTATGATAATTCTATGAATGACTTGTTTTGGTATGGTGCGGTACCTCAATCTCTATGCCCTATGACCTCCTTTTATACACCAAGGAGTCCTAAACGGCTTACAATACTTTCCTAAGTAATCATAATCTTCTAAACAAATAACTTATACATATCTTTTACCAAAATATCTCATACAAATCACATAAGTAGTACCAACTAACTCAGCAGTTCTAACTTCTTCACTAGCAGCATTAACTCCTTCAACAGCATTAACTTTGTACTAATAGTAGTAACTTTTGTACTAGCAGTAGTAACTACTTAGCAATTTTTCTTCTAAGTCTCTGAGCAGTCTTAACTTCCACTAGCAGTAGTAACTTCCTCTAGCAGTAGTAACTTTGTACTGGCAGTTGTAACTTCACCAACAGTCTTAAACACTTAGAATAATTTTCATTGAAATTCTCTAGCAGCACTAACTTTTACTGAGCAACATTAACATCAATAAGAGCAGCAGTAACTCTAAATAGCATTAAGAAGCTTTTAATCCCAACAACATGTGTGTTCGATCACATCCCCATTCGAATTTAACCAATGATTAGGATGAAGAATGATATAGGGTAGGAACCTTCTAACTTTCACCAAAAGTCGTAAACCAACGAGGCAGCTAAGACGTACATACACAGCCGTAACGACAGAATAGACATGCACTCTCGAACAAGTCCTCATTCGCGTAAAACCAACGGCTAATCATCAGGTGAGAGGGAAGTAAATTGTTGTTAAATAAAAATCAAGAAACAAATAGATTAAGACTAAGATACAAGTTGCTATACACCCTCTACTTTGCCTAAAATATGATTCCACCAGAATTACTCTTAAGGATCTCGACATCACCGCATAAATCAATCATCTAGAAAATCCATTAGTTCAAAAACTAGAATCCCTTTCAGAACCAGAACCATATATAACTCCCCAAAGATAACAAAATTCCTTTTAACCTATTCTTGAGGTGCTTCTCAGTTGGCTTAGCCTCAACCATCACATAAACAATGCATGTACAATATCCTGGTCTGCGTGACCGAAGATACATTAGGGCACCAATCATCTTCATATTTGATTGCAATTCGACGAGAAGTCACATTTTTAGATCAAGGTTAAACTTGATCTTTGACTCCATAGTGCACCCTACTGAATTACAATTTCCATTCCATACTTTTTAAGGATATTCTAACACGTAAGTTGACGTGTTAATGAAGATCACTGTGGATTTGGTAACGTGTAAAACCAAGGAAAAAAGGTCATTTACCCATCGATCGACATTTTCAAAGCGGCTTAATCATAGTCATAAAAAATTAGTATACCTAGGGTTTGTAGAACCAAAGATAATATATCTACATAGACCTGTACCACTAAGATGTCGTCGTCGAAACATCTTATAAACAATGTTGGATCAATGGTGGCTTTAGAGAAGTGATTATGTAGGAAAAACTTTGACAATTCATCGTACCATGCCTTTGGTGCTTGCTTTAACCCATATAGTGCCTTCTTTAGTTTGTAGACATGACTTGGATGATCAGCATCATTAAAACCTTCAAGTTGACACACGTACACATCTTCCTTTAACGAACTATGCAAGAAAGCAGTTTTTACGTCCATTTGAAATACAATGAATGATTTGTGTGCATCATATGCCAAACATATTCTGATAGCTTCCATCCTAGCAACTAGAGTGAAGGAATCTTCATAATCTATTCCTTCCTCTTGACGGTACCCTCTCACAACCAGACGAGTCTTGTTTCTAATGACCGTGTTCTTTTTATCATGCTTGTTTTTTAATAACTATTTCAAAGTAAGGGTTTTATATTATCTGGATCCGGAAATAACACCCATACATTGTTGGGATTTCAGATTTGATGATTACAAAATAAATATAAGAATGAAACAAGATGGAAACATGAAGGACCAAAGTTGTAGTCAAAGAATACTACAAAAGATAAGAATTGAAAGATTTGGTCAAAGATAATGATTGAATAACTAATTGATTTTATCATTATTATCATTATTAGTTTCCATGTAAACCTTGACTCCTTATACTATAAAAGGAGGTCTAAGGTATGTAGTTTACACATCCATCCATAGAATAGAATAGCAGACTTCTCAATGAGAGTCTAGCAAAAGCGTGTGTGTGTACACGTTTAGTAGTAGTAGTAGTAGTTAGTGTATTAGATAGTGATTGTAGTCTCATTTATTCTGATCAAATATAATGAAGGCTTCAATGTTTAGTAGTTAAACCTTGTTGAATAGCATTATTGTTCTTATTATTCCGCTGCGTATTAATGTTATTCGTAAAACTAATCCTAGATGGGCTGATCGATTCTCAACATGTGGTATCAGAGCAGGTGGCTCTTGATATCTAGGATTATACAAGGTTAATGTATCGAATTGGCGAAGAAAAGAAGGTATCGAATTCTGTTTTCTTTTTTGGTAAATTGCTCTAATTCGATATTAACCCTAATTCAGCAATGAATGATTTTTGGTTCCATGATTCAAGAATTCGTGTAATTGTGTACATCATAAGGGGATCATGGGTTTTAGGGTTGATTCATACGATTATTGTTTGATGAAGATGGCGTAATCAAGAAACCCTAATTTTTCTAGGATTTTTCATATAAATATTCATTATTTCTGATTGCGTCAAAGGTCACGTTTCTAGTGCTTTAATATTTTGTATTGAAGCCTCACTGATTTGATTCGCTGGTCTTCATAACAATTGGTTTCGTTGTCATCAAGAAGGATTTCACGTTGCTATTG
>BQNB010034915.1:0-51252 GCA_026074375.1 Tanacetum coccineum
CAATGGAACCCCCCCCCCCCCCCCATGGCTTATTGGTACTTAGGACTACCACCTACACCAATTCCCTGAGGAAGAGGCACATTAGGTATTGTCGTGAATTGGGTCCTATTAATGCTACCACTAGCCTGCTCTGCATCTAAGCTAGCAGCAGTAGTGATAGCCCTTTCCACTTTGTCATACCACTCCTCATAGACATCCTCATCTTGTACATTGGGTATAGGCTCACTAGTCTGAAGTAACTCAGTGACCTTGTTAAAGGCTTGCCTAGGTGTTTGAGTCTTTTGGTGTGATGATGATACAACATTAGGGATTGGTTCTTTATTAGAAGGTTGAGCAGGAGAAGGTGGTGGTTGAGGTTCAGAGGGATGACTTGAACCTTCACCTTCTTTTGCTTGAATTGCTAGCATACTTAGAAACAAAGGTGTGTGTTCACCAGAAAAATCTCTTTTTATATTGCTAAAAAGTTTTGGAGTAAATTAGGAGCAATATATTTTTTGTTGTGGGGATTAAGGTATCTTTTGTTCTTGTCCAAAAATATTTGAATAAATCTTGGATACATTAAAAATTTATATTTACTATCCAAGTTTTTCACCATACCATCAAAAATCAATTTAGAAAAGTTAAAAGTTATGTTTGTAGCCAAGCAAATAATAACAGTTTCTATATTGATACTAAATTGTTCCCAAGAAGTTTCTTAGGGCTAAGACAATGTTGGATGGTATGGATCAAAAATCTCTACTGAGGGGAAAATTTGCCTTTTTGAAAAGTTAGTGTATCATCAATTTAAACATACCCCATCAGTGAGAGTTGATCAAAAATTTCAGTAGTTGGCAAAACACTAATACCATCTATATATGCTAATTGGAGATGTCTCCTAATAGATGCTTCAGTAATAGTGAATTCTTTGCCATTAATTATGGCAGTGATTTCTTGTTCTCCATTATTAACTGTTCTGACAGTAGCAGTCTGCCAAAACGTTTCGATTAAAGAAACATAGATAATAGGATTCTTAGTAAGAGCATACCTTATATGACTACCATTGAGAAAATATACTATCTCTTGGAACCCTTCACTCCCAGTTGTTTCTTTAGATAAGCAACCATGTTATGTTTGTTGCAGAATTCCAAATTCGCCATTAGTGATTGAGTTATGATAGGGGTTCTAGGTGAATGTTCGTTAATGAGAGTATGAGAGTTGGGCAAAGTTAATTGAGATTTTATAGACAGTGCTTAAGGGTTTTGATTGTACCGACTAAATAAAATGGATTTTTTATCTTAAAGAAAGCTTATAAGTGAAATATGATAGGGGTTCTGGGTGAATGTTCGTTAATGAGAAAGCTTATCCAAATTATAGACCCCTATAAGTGAAATATTTGGTAGAAATATCTCAACGACTATATTTAATTGCCAAAAACCTGTTATGCTCCAAACAGTATTAACGGTAGCCCAACAGTACTAAGTTTAGCCTAACAGTACTAAATAATGCTCAACAGTACCAAGTTTAGACTAACAGTACTAAATAATGCTCAGCATTACCAAGTTTAAACTAATAGTACTAAATAATGCTTAGCAGTACTAAGTTTAGCCTAGCAATATTAACTTTTGAGGTACCAGTTTTAACCTCAATTCCGTTCCAAAAGCCATTTCAATCATCAATGTTGATTCTCACAAGCTCTCTTTCTGTTTCTAAGCTAACTATATCTCTCAATTCTTTTGCTCACGGAATCACTCTGTCTGTTTTAATTTCACAAATCACTCTATTCTTTTGAGCTCACACTTTCTCTCTGTCGGTTTTTGCTTTCTCTTAATTCTTTTAAACTTACTTTTTCTCGCTGTCTGTTTTTATTTTCTCTCATTTCTTTTAAGCTCACCTTTTGTCTCTGTTTGTTTTTATTTTCTCTTATTTCTTTTAAGCTCACTTTTTCTCTCTATCTGTTTTTATTTTCTCTCAATGCTTACAGTATTAATTATAACAGTAGTAGAAAGTATACTTACCAGTAGTAAGGTAGGCCAATAGTACTAACTTGAATTTCATCATTAGCTGCTGTGCCAAGCATCATTTGTGCAAAATATGCAGCATATTAATACAAATAACCTCCCCTCAATCAATACTTCAGGGGTTAAGCATTCCAATACTTGCAATCAGATATTGAAATCTTCTAACATCAAAAGCTTTTGTGAGTAAATCAGCAACATTGTGATCAGTGTGAATCTTAATCATTTGAATAAGCTTCTTCTCATTGGAATCTCTGATGAAGTGTTGTCTAATCTTGATGTGCTTAGTCTTTGAGTGAAATACTAGATTCTTAACTATGCAGATGGTGCTTTCATTGTCAATGTGAATCTTTGTATTCATGAAATTGTATCCATAATCCAGCATTTGATTTTGAATCCAGAGTACTTGTCCACAACAATTAGCAGCAGCTACATAATCTGCTTTAGTAGTAGAGTTGGCTACTATGGTTTGCTTCTTGCATTGCCATGAAATCAATCTTCTTCTAAGAAATTGACAACCTCCTATTGTGGATTTCTTGTCTAAACTAGCACCAGCATAGTCACTGTCAGTATATGCTTCCAAGTCAAATGATAAGTCCTTAGGATACCAAAGGCCCAATTTAGGTTGAGCTTTCAAGTATCTAAAGATTATCTTCACAGCACGCAGATGCAAAACTTTAGGTGTGACTTGAAATCTTGCACAAGCACATACAACAAACATTATATCAGGCTTAGAAGCTGTTAGATACATCAATGATCCAATTATTAATCTATATAAGTGAACATCAACATCTTCAGCTTCTGCATCCTTGAGCAATGGCTTTGAAGTTTCCATGGTGTACTTGTTGTCTTCACATTTAAAAAACCAAACTTCTTCAAGATTTCATCCACACACTTGTCCTGACTGATGAAAATCCTATCATCTTTTTGTGTCACTTGAAGTCCTAAGTAGAAAGTGAGTTCACCCATAGAACTCATCTAGAATTTCTTGTGCATCAACTTCTCAAAATCAGTGCATAACTCCTTCTTAGTAGATTCAAAAATGATATCATCAACATATACTTGAACTAGTAGAATATAACTTTTGATTCTTTTAATAAACAAAGTCTTATCAATCTGACCTATCTAAAATCCATTGTCTAATAAATAGGTAGATAGAGTCCCATACCAGGCTCTAGGAGCTTGATGTAGACCATATAATTCCTTTTCTACCTTGTAAACTTTGTCAGGGAACTCTGGATCTTAAAATCCTGGAGGTTGACAGATATAAACTTCTTCTTCAATTTTGCCATACAGAAATGCACTCTTCACATCCATCTAGTACACAACAAAAATTTTGAATGAGGCATATGCTAAGAATAGCCTAATTGCTTCAATCCTAGCAACTGGAGCAAAAACCTCATCATAATCTATTCCTTCTTCTTGAGTGTAACCCTATGCAACCAGTCTTGCCTTGTTTCTAATCACAATACCTCTCTCATCTTTCTTGTTTCTGTATACCCATTTTGTTCCAATAGGCCTCTTGCCATAAGGTAAATCCACCAATGTCTAAACCTGTACAACCCTCTAGCATTGCTACCTATCACGTGGATCATCCAAAGCTTGAATCACCTTCTTGGGTTCTTTAGAGAGGAAAAACAGGCAAATCGGCGTTTTGATAATCTTTTATGATTGTTCTTCTCCTGCTTATTAATGTAACTAACCAAAGCATGTTCTTCAAAACTCTGGTCATACTTCTTGTTTGAGTAGCTGAATTTATGTCTCCAATGATCTGTTCTTTTGATTGATCCTTGTGTATTTGGTTGTGGGAATAAGACTGACATTCATGGTTGTTTCCAAGTTGTTAAGGTCAGCCTCTGCACCTCAACTTTCAACACATATGACACTAATTATACGAGTATTTTAGAGAGATCAGCAATTTTAAAATAAATTTATAATTTATCCTCTAAATCAGGCATAAAGAATCATTTGGAAGATCAACAGCATTTAGCAAAACTTTGCCCAACACACTACGATGACTAATATAAAACTCTATTTTTTGGAACGCAACGATGGAATATATATATAAAAAGAGACTAGCAAGACGCTAGAAACTTAAAGTACAATAGAGTCAACAAAAAGAATTACATAACATCAAAAAATGGGTAAAATCCTGAGACTTTAATTGCGAGGGACTCAAAAGGGATGAAAAAACTTTTGACACGAAGGCGATGGATCGGTTTTCCACTCGGCCAAAGAAAAACCCCCCATCCCAAGGCCGATCCACCGTTTTTCACTTCGGGATGGATTTTGATGAAACCCCAAACAAGTCCAGAGAGAAGGATGAAAAGAAGAACCATCCTCAAAACCGACGAAGATGTCAAACAAAAAAACCTTGGCGTACAGGTACGCCAACCCAGCGGAACGGTGAACGCCAGCTTCAGAAAAAAACAAAAGCAGCTCTAAACATTGGCCATTACGCGTGATCGAACGAGGGGATACATAAGCTCATTCATATCAAGATAACCTTCATATGGTCCCTAATTGCGAAGCCACGGAAATGAAGAGAAACGAACATTACGAATAGTTCACTTTTCCTCAATGTTGAGAGTTAAACACGCTATTTCGTATCTCCAAGCCATCCAAAGAACCGAAGTAGTAATAACATAGAAACCTGGGTTTTTTCCTCTTTAGAAAGCATGCAAGAAATCCAATCATTGAAAGAATCCATAGAAGAAGCTGAAAAATAGAATAACACACATCTAAAAACAGCTACCCCTTATCTGGAAGCAAGTCGCATTCGAAGAAAACATGATAGCAGATACAACATTGGCATTGGCAAGAAGGACAAGAGCTGGCCGAATATCCATACCACTCGCAGAGAAGATTCAATCTATGAGGGAGTCAGTCCAAGGAAAACTCCACATAAACACTTGACCTTATCGGGGGATAGATTTACCCAAGTAGTAGCATGACAAGAGTAGTAAGGATTTTGTATCAATCCTATAAACGGCATCCTTAACGTAAAAGTACCAGTAGGACAAGACGTCCAAGTAAAGTATCTTCATTGACATCAATATTTAGTTGACCGATCTCATTTATCATGTCACAAAAATAAGCAAGAATTCAAGACACAAGATTGTTCGAGACCAAATTTCCAAGACCATTACCCATTATTAATAAGGTCCAATGAAAGACAATCTTTATCTTAGATCAAGATGATAGAGCCGTTTGTATCTGTAAAAAGAGGAGTCTCGCCTCCCCAAATATCTTTCCAAAAATCGAATACGAGTTCCCAACCGATTTAAAAACGAAAAGTGTTAGATAAGATAATACCTTTTCGAGTAGAGAAAAATGGGAGGTTCCAACAATGTTAGCCAAATGCCCTGAAGCGACTACCATTTGTACGAAACCTCTTCTAGACCATGGAAGCTTTGATGACTAACCCAAAAGAGGTTGGAAGAAAGCAACCTCAACGCCATTTTGAAGAAGAGCAAGGTTGAAAGCTTTAAGACTCCAATGTTTAACCCTCCTTTAGCGTAAGAATTATAAGTAATTGGCCATTTGACCAAGCCATTTTGTTTTATCTTTATACCATCACCAAAAAAATTTAGCCCAATTCTTTTCCAGGTCTTAGGACCGTTTCGGGTGCTCTGAAAATCGATAGATAGTAATACCAAGACTACCAACACAGACTTGATAAGAAGTCAGACACCCCCAATTCGACAGAAGAGTAGCTTTCCCAAGAGAAGCCTCATATGAAAACGATCAACAAGCGTCTTCCAGCGTTGCAATAACTTCAGATTTGGAACTAATGGGAGACCAAGGTAATCTGAAATGGATATCGACCTCAATACAACCACATTGCTTGCCAAACTTAAAACTTCATCTTTATTAACCCCAATACCATAAATATTAAGACTTGTGAATATTATATCTTGAGACCCGAAGCTAGATAAAAACTTGGCGATCACGAATGATAGTTATCCATGTCTTAAGCATTCCAATCCGTAGTATGATCCGATCAATCTCATAGAAAGATGGGAAACATTGATAGTAGAATTCTTAATATTAACACCATAATCTAACCATTTCCACTGCTTCCTCAAAATCATTATGGAGACCTGCCATAACAAATGAAAGGAAAGAGATAGAGGAACTCCTTTTTTTTTGCCCTAACCACGCTTAATGACAACTCAGACGTAGGCTACCATTAATAAGAATATAAGCTCTCAAAGAATTGAGACACTTAATCAGAGCACCATTTATTACCAAATCCAAAACTGTCGAGAATGTGAATCAAGTAATTCCAGCTTATGGAATCAAAAGCCTTTTCAAAGTCCACTTTAAAAATGAGGAGCTTCTTTTTTCATTTTTATACCACTCAATGATTTCGCTAAGAATAACGGGCTATCAAGAATTGACGACCATCACCCCCCCCCCCCCCCCCCCCCCCCCCCCCCCCCGCCGCCCCCCCCCAAAGGGGGGGGGGGGGGGGGTGATAAACGCCGACTGTTCCATGCTAATCGATCTTGTCAATCTCTTTAGATAACTTAGCTAAAATCATGCAATGATCTTATAGTGGTAACCAAAACGAAATAGGGCAAAAGTCATGATTAGGTAGGGTTGTTGACCTTTGGGATAAGGGTGAAAAACGAAGAATTAGCACCATTAGGCATAACACAAGAAGCAAAGAATAAGTTAACAAAATCATATAGATCCTTCTGAATAGTGCCCCAATACTTCTTCACAAACGCAAAAGAGTAACCATCCGGGCCTAGAAAAGAGCTTTACTACGTTCAACAATCCCAAACGAGCTTCCTTAATTTTCCTCCGCAAGGTAACCGGTCTTCAAAAGTTTCTCGATCCAGGCAATTAAGGGAATGAGATGAGGAAGAGGTTAGAAACATAAGCCCTGTGAAATTTGAGCTTGGAATTCCTTTATAGAATTGAAGGAAGTGCATCCTTATCAAACAAGGGTTCGTAATCCAAGTTCCCTCAACATAATCCTATTGTTCATCTGATTCCCGCCCTTTTTTGGTTGATAAGCCCATGGAAGAATTTTAGAATTTCATCCCTTTTTATAGCCATTGGACTGAGCTTTTGAATAATATCCATTGTAAGCAAACTTATCGACTTTTCAATTTCTTGAACAGAAGGATAGCGGTGATCATGTCCGAAGTCATAGCGGATCCCTCATCAATCATTTTCTCAATTGAATTAATTTCCTCAAGACCACGTTTTTCTGTTCTTTCCACGTCTTGATGTTGTTGCTCCATTGTTGACTAAACCTTGAGCGGCGAAACTTTTCATGACATTTGAGATAGAATCAAGCAATTCCAATTCCCGCTTTAATAGTTATCATAACCATCCCTCAGAAGCCTGATTATACAATTTGAACGGAGTGGGACCAAAAATCAATTTTTTCAATAGGAAGAAGATAGGGTATGATCAGACATAAACCTATCGAGACAGTCATCCAAACATCAGGCCCGAATAGTCCCACATCTTCTAAATAAGGAAGCGAATCAAGTTACTAACGTAGTACCTGCTTTATTCATATTGTTAATAGATGGGAAGGCTTTAGTATTGGCGGTAGTGAAAGCAGTTGGTAGTTTTGGTTGGGATGAGTATATTTGGGCTAGGGTTTTATGTTGGGATGTGTTTTAAAGCTAGGTGATGTTAAGATGAAAACTACCAATCCATATATTCGACATAGAATTCACAATAGAATTTGCATCCTTTACACCAAGGAATTTAATAAACCAAAGCGTTTTACCTCCTTTAGATAATTTAGTAGCATGAAAAGCGTCAAACCAAACAACATGAAAGCCCACACGTTCCATATCCTTTTGATGTAATGCCTGATGCATATTGTGGACTTAAAAGGATGTTGCAATGATTCACCAAAGCCTTATGATAAGGAGTTACTATTGGTTTTGATCTTGTTCTGAGTTATCCATGTCCAACCATTTTGATCCGTATGACGAATTGCTTTCCATGAAGAAGAAAAATTGATTAGGTTTGTTAAGATTTGTTTTTTTTATCTGAATGAAAGATCGTGGAGAATGATATGGAGGGGTTAAGGAGGAAAATGATTAGTTTTTTGAAGATTAGGGTTTTTTTTTTGATTGAATGAAAGATTGAGGAAGAAAATTGAATTAAGGGTTTTGTAGCATAACCTTCCTTCTGTTGAACAAGAAAATTATCCAATTCAGCTCTAAAATCTTGCACATTCTGGTCACCTTCTTTATTTGAATCTCCTCCTTCCTTCTCTTGACCATTTCTTTCACCCTCATTTACTGGTTTTTTATTAGTTTTACTAGCATCATCAGTAACTGCATCCTCTGAGCTCTGTGGACTATCATAAAGTAATGGTAGCAGAATATATTTTAATAGGTACGCATCAAACAATATCCTTGATACCTCATTCCTATTAGTTTTGATCCAGCAAGTAATTGGCTCATAATTCATAGAGTTTGTTAGTAAATCAATATCAAAGAGCCAATCTGGTCTACTCCCTGCAACATTAGGTTTGTTTTCAAGAAAGGTTTATGCAGGTTCTCCTCTACTTTCCTAGTTCTAGTGTTAAATACCCTATAAAGCTTCTATTTTATAAGTATCCAACCAAGAACCCCGTCATTAAACCTCCTATCGAATATGCCTAGGGGATCTAAGGTATTAAGAATGGTCACAGGACACCTAAAAGGTCTCATAAAACTTATACTAGGTGGTCTACCATGTAATAGTTCATAAGGTGTCTTGTTGTGAGGCTTGGTCACTAAAACCCTATTCTGAACATAGCAAGCAGTATTAACTGCTTCAGCCCAAAATGTAGTAGGTAAGAGTGAATCTGCTAGCATAGTCCTAGCTGCCTCTATTAGTGTCTTATTCTTTCTTTTAGCAACTCTATTTTGTTGTAGAGTTCTAGCAACACTAAATTCCCTCTTAATCCCTTTCATCTCACAGAACTGATTCATGTAATTATTTTTAAACTCAGTTCCACTATCACATCAGATGATTTTTAATCTTAGATTTTCTTTGGTTTTTCAACCAGTTTATAAAAGTTTTAAAGGATCCCAACTAGTCTCATCCTTAGTGCCAAGAAGAAAACCCAACTAAACTACTAAATTCATCATTACCACAAGGCAATATGTATGTGTGATTGATACCCTACAAATGTTGGTCCAAATAAGTCCATATGCAACATTTGTAAGGGTTGGCTGATAGAGCTCACAAGCTTGGTCTTACAAGAGGCTTTGTGTTGCTTTCCCTTCTGACAAGCAACACAAGTATGGTCATTTTCAAAAAGCTTTGAAGGCAATCCTCTTATAAGGTTTCCCCTCATAAGTTTGTTCATAGTTTTAAGTTATCTGACCCAGCCTCCTATGCCATAAATTAGGACTCATCTATTGTAGCCGTTAGCAAATAAAACTATTCATAACCCTCCTGAAGAACACATTATTTAGAATCAAAACTATACATGTTGTCAGTCTGGGAAATTTAAGCAAGACTTGACTTTCATCAGTAGCTTAAAATTGATTGGTGGTTTTCACACTATAAATATATATAATATATAATTAAAAATAAAAAATAAAAATAAGCATCTAAAAGTCAACAAGAGCAATTTACCAGAGAAGAATATGAATGTTCCCGGGTCGTTATCCCCAACGAGGCTGTATGGAAAACGATACAATCGAAATTGATTGGGAAGGAGATGAATGGATTGAAAGAGTGGAAAAGTCAAATTAAACAATAACAAACAAAAACGTTTAAGAAAAACCTAAAAATTATGAATTTAAGCTAAGAAACGAAAGCACGAATCCCGAACAAAGGGGGAAAAACCTAAAACCTTTAAAAATAACCCTACAGAATTTGTCACTTCAACTAACTCTACGGGACATTTAACGAAGAATTGAAAAAGACTAGACCGAATACGGAGTTCGTTTGAACCAAAAACAGTCAAAACAAAATCCGCACCCGACCGTTCTTTAAAAAGAGAAAGTTGTAAAATGAACCTTCAAATTATTTATATTTTTCTACAAACTAGATGAACAATAGAAAATTTTTCTAAAAAAGCAAAATATTTTTTTGATAATTTTTGTATTTTTTATGAATTAATTAAACTTTTAACTAAATAAAATGAGAAAAAATATAAATGATACTAAAATCTGAAAAATTTGCAAAAATACTTACCTCTAATAAAGTTATCCTACGAAAAATGAAAAACACAAAGCAGCTTAAGAAATAAGCCCTAAATAAGCTGTTTTCAGCTTATAAAGCTTAAAAGCCAAAACCCCCTTATATATTAATGCCCTTGAGTCTTTAACGAAAAAGACCCAAGGGCGCAGTGGTAAGAGTGTGTGTTAAAAGGGGAATGTATCGCTTGGTCCCGGGTTCGAGTCTTGCTCACCCGGGCCAAGTGTCTTTCCCCCTTTTTTTTCGAAAACTCAAAGAAGCAAAGTTGTTAAGCTCGTGGGGCTTAACAACTTTGTCTTCTACAACTTTTCACGAAAAGCACTCAATAAGCTTATAAACAAGCTTAAAGTGGACAGAAAGCTTAAGGGCTTAAAAACAAGGAAAATGCTAAGTCTTTTTGGACTTAGGGTCGAAATAAGCTAGGATCAAGGCTAATAAGCTGTAACAGCTTATTATGACAGGGAGCTTAAAACAAGCAAGCTTAAAGGGCTAAGAAGCTAAAATGGGAATTCAAATAAGCTAGCTAAAAGGAAATAAGCAAACTAACTATCTAACCTAACCTAAAAAAGCTTATTGAGAGCTAAAATGAGCTTAAATGGCATAAGCTAAATAAGCCTAAAATAAAATAAGCTGTCCCTACAACTAAGTTATGCTAAAACAGTCAAAAGGCAAGTTTTGGCTTAAAAATAAGCCAACAAATAAGCTCACCAAAGTCTGAAACTTTGAGGGCTTATCTAAGAGCTTATGAACTCTTAAAATAAGCCAAAAACTTGGGCTTAAGAACACTAAATGACAAAGAAAAAGGAGCTTGAAATCTCCCCTTTGCACCAGGGGAGATTTAAGCTAAACTGAAGTAGCTTACTTGACAGCTTGTTAAAAGCTGTCAAATAGCTCTAAAACAATAAAATAACTTAAACAGATTGAGTAAATATATGCAAATGTGGCTGCTACGCAATTTTTCAGCCTCTAAAAATCATTATTACATTGCTTATTTTTGGTGTGAAAAAGGGATTAGTGGGGTTTTTAAAAACTGTTACCAAAGGATTTGGTGAACCTTTGATTTACTCAAGTCAACAGGACAAAGCTTTATGACAGCCCTTTTTTTACAACACAAAATACACACTTTTTTGAATCTTAAACTCACACTTCGCAAGTGCTTATCTAAATGAGCACTTGGGAATTCCTAATTCTCACAGATTGACAATGGATTAAAAACTTTGAAACCACTTTCAACTCCAAACTTTTTAAAAACATCTTAAAATTGCTTAAAGACGTTAATCTAAACTAACCAAAAACCTCAACCCTTTGTTGTTTTTGTTCTTTTATATTGGATTTTTTTTTTTTGAGTGGTATTTTTGGACAAACCTTTTTTGACCCGTTTTCATGGTTTACCCAAACACCCCTTTACTTAACTGTCCCAACCTAAATGATCTTAAACTGTTTTAAAAACTAAACCAACTAAAACTTTTTATCTACTCACACTATTGTTCACGCTATTGAACTATTTGATTAGAAAGACAGAGCTTATTAAGAGAAATAAGCCACTTTCTCTTCCCTTCTTATGCCTCTAAGTGACAGTTTTGAAAAGATAAAGTACATACACACATTATGCAATGAGAACTTAAAAACAGCCAAATAACAAGCCTACTATCTGTGTTTGCAAAGATTGACCAGACTTAAAAGTAAATAAGTAATATCTTAAGGCTAAAAATTAAGCTAATATGAAAATTAAGAATTAACCTTGGTTTTATTGTTGTCTCATAACTAAGCCCTCTTGTTGAGTGAGTGCTTCAAAACCTGGACCTAATGCTCCTTAGCCTCTAAACCTGAGCTTGAAAGCTCAATAAGCTCTTTAAAGCTTAATTCTCATAATCTTCCCAAAATCAAACTCCATAAACATTTATGAACTAAAATCCAACTGAAAACAGTAATTAAGAGCTTTGAACAAGTTATAAACTGAATTAGAGCTTATTAACAAGAATAAGCTCTAATGAGCTTATTGAGAGCTTATTTAGGTAAAATAGCTTAAAATGGAAATCAAAGTACAAAAAGCTTGAAAACTGAATGTGATTACTTAATATGATGAAGTACAAGCTGAATTAAGAGAGTACAAGTCTTAAGCTGATTTAAAAGTTTAAAGAAAAAATGCTTAAAATAACGAAAATTACAAGCTAAAATTACACTAAAGATACTGCTACTAATCTTCTGTCTCTCTTCTTTTATAATTGAGTTCTGTGGTATAGTTGTGTGAGAGGGGGAAAGCAAACACATCCTAGCCCTTCAATCTCATCAAAGATCAATCTTGGTCGTCGAAAAATGCTTTGGGAGATGTGGGATTGCCAACTTGGCAATCTCACAGCTGGGAAAGATATGAGGAGGGGGGAGGTGAGTACCGCAGGTGGTGAGAAGAAACACAGGGTAAATAAGAGTGAAGTTTAACCGTGTGTTGTGTTTTTGGGGGGAAAAACAAAGGCGGGAAAAGAAGTTGTATGAAAAAGAGAGTGACAGGGCACAAGTTTAGGGGAGTTGACATGTTTGGTCCTTGAAGGTTATAAGCTTCGTTGCACAATTCGTCCTTATGGTTATGTAACTTTGGAAACTTGGCAAACAAACCCCCTGAGAGTTATATAGCAAATTGCACCACTAGTCCTTGTGTGATACAACTCTTTGGACTTGGCAGTTTGGGCCCTTGGAGTTAAACTTTGCCAAAATGGCAGTTTAGGTCCCCTTGTCTCATTTTTCTCTTTTCTCGTTATTAAATATAATTTTAGGGTTTGGCATTTCAACCCGTAAACTTATATTTCTTGCTTGTTGAATTTTTATCTCAGGGTTACTGGACTTTGACCAGTGACTTTTTCTGTTGACTTTTTGACTTGATTGACTTTCGCTTTTGATTGGCTTTGTCTCACATTCTTTTCCATTCCTAGGAAAGGGGAACAAAAGACAAAAGGAAGAGTTCCGGTTTGTTGTTTATGGCTTTGGTTTTTCGTCCTTTTTCTTAGTTTATCCGTTCCTGCACAATACATTACAAAATAAAGCAAATTTGGCATTTTAAGTCCGTTTTAGGTTATTTTTAGCTCGTTTTAAGGTAAAAAGGTATGTAACTTAGCACATACCAAAAAAAAAAAAATCCCCCATACTAAGGTATTGCCGTGTCCTCACGCAATGTTATGAAGTAAACATTTACGAAAACTAAGAATCTCAATCCCCCTCGACTAATAACTTTGAAAAGTAGCAAAGTGTTCGTCAAGGGAAACTAAAGAATCAAAAGCTTCGACAAGTCCCGTTTTCACCATTTTTTTATTCATACACTAACTATCCCTAATATTTTTGGATTTTCCTTTTTCTTTTCTCGACTTCCTGTTTGACTTCCTTTATTATATCAACATTGGGATCATAGAATGAGAAACGCCCATAGTAATATCTACGGATTCCCTGACATAAATTCATCGTCCACCGTTTTCACTAGTTCCAACCAATGCAATTTAAACAAAGAGCATTTGTAAATATAAGTCTAAACGCTAAGCTCTCTTACTTATGCCTTTGAACTTTAACTTCCCAACGTGAATGTAGATTTAAATGTGTGGTGCTTCATTTCAATCAACCATAGATCACTATTTCAGAGTCTGATTCAAGATGAATCATGACTCAAAGCAACAACTTATTAGGACCTTGTAACTTGATTTTAAAGAACGAGATTTTAACTGTAGAACTTTTTGCAACATCTTCATTATTATAAACATAAGTTCTTAAAGCTAGAAAGCGTTTGCTTATTTTTGAACACCCTACCTAGGACTCGCTCCCTAGTAGATATCCCAACCAACGACCGATGTTCTTAAGTTGAAAACCCACCCCGTGATAGCGAAGTGGAAATCACAACAACACCTTCTTCCTAATTATGGCTAAGGATAAGTGTCTTAGTTTGAACCCTCACCTAGACCTCGCTTCCTGGTGAGATATCACAACACACCAAATCCCTAGAAGTAAAGATGTCTTAGTTTGAACCCCCACCTCGTGGTTAGCGGAGTGGGATATCACGACACATCTTTTACTTGCTCTATATAATCAAATGTATGCTTCATTGGCAAAATTTCAATATTCATGCATTTTTGCATTCATATTTCATTCATGCTTCTTTGGCATTTTAACTTTCGAATTATTAAGAACAGAAAAATCTCGCTTTAAAAAATCAAGTCACTAATTTGAAGCTTTTTTAAAACATTGATGACTTAGTGATTGATTTTGAGCACGTATGATTAGGCGTATAGAAGCTAATGGGAGAAAAAGCCACAATTACGCATATAAGTTTTTCGTTTTAGCACATAACTTTTATTAAACTTATATTTAACTCTATCACTTCTTGTTCTTCACCTTATTAAAATTCGAAGCAATAGAATTCGTGAAAGCTTAGCCTACAAGCGGTAAGTTGAGGAACTAGCTAGGGCTCAACACGCCCGATCGAGTCAAAAATTATTCTCATTCTACCCATTAGGAAAGTCAAAACTGTGACAAAACACTTATTTTATTTTTGAAAAAAAAAATTTAAAATTTTTCAATTTTGTGATAACAACGGCTGCAGGCAAAAATCAAATCGAAGATCCCCCCCATACTAGAACTAAACATCGTCCTCGATGTTTCAAAGGGGTTCCTACGCAAATCTAAGGCCGTTTATTAAGTGTGCCAAAAGATAAAACGTTAGTCGATTAGATTTGGATACTGGATTCCCAAAATGAAGCTGAGGATGTGAAACTCTTGTGGATACTGCGAGCACGAGAGTCTTCACAATCCGGGAAATCCTGGACATATAACACAAAGCACACAAAACATGGACAAAACACGGGTAATGGAAAATGTAAGCCTCCTCACACAAAAACACTTATTTATTACTACTACTGATAAGCATGGGGTGCCTCCCACGAAGCGCTTGTTTAAGGTCGCTATGCTTGACCCGTCCCCCGAATTTATTGGTCCATGGGGAACGTCTGGAGATCCGGGACAACCTCGGTTGGTATGTCCCCTCCAAAGTAGTGTTTCAAACGATGACCATTCACTTTGAAATTTGGCCCGGAGTTTTGGGATAACTCGACAGTGCCATATGGAAAAACTTGGGTTACAGTGAATGGTCCACTCCAGCGGGTCTTAAGCTTGCCCCGAGAAAAATCATCAGTCTAGAGTTGAAAAAAGGAGAACACGAGTCACCAAAGTTTGAAAACGCCGGTTGTTTAATCTTGCATCAAGGATCCTTTGTTTCTTCTTTAAAGATTAAAGAGTTTTCGTAGGCTTATCACGAAGTTCATTTAGTTCATTCATTGAACTTTTCCGAGATCACACCCAGTTTAACATCAAAATTTGTTATGCTTTGAGGGCCCATTAGGCAGTGTGCTCTATCTCGATCGGTAGATGACATCCTTTTCCATAAACAAGCTTATACTGAGTGCACCGATGGGTGTTTTGTAAGCGTCCAAGGCCCATAGAGCATCATCTAGTTTTGTCCGACCAGGAGGCCCGATTTTTCTCCACTTTCTCTCAAGAATACCTTTAAAACCACGATTTGACTCCTCCAAATTGTCCACTTGTTTGGGGTGATACGCGTGGAGAGATCGATGAGTACTTCCATACTTAAGCATACCTTTGTAAACGGACATTGCAAAAGTGAGTATTTATCCGCGATCACTTATGATAGCTCGGGGGCACCAAATCGAGAAAAGAGAGTTTTTAAAAATTTGCAAACAACTCGGGCATCATTGGTGGGGAGCGCTTTTGCTTCAACCCATTTTGACAAGTAGTCAACAGCCACGAGTATGTACTTGTTCCCTCTTGAAGACGGGAATGGCCCCATAAAATCAATGCCCCAGATGTCAAAGATTTCGCAAACTTGGATGGAGTTTTGTGGCATCTCATCACGTTGCGTAATTTTTCCTTGACGTTGACAAATGTCACAACGGGTGACAAAGTCATGGGCATCCTTGTAGATGGATAGAATCCTGAATCGAAGATTTTTCTGGCTGTGTAATTGGCACCATAGTGTCCCCCAGTAGGTCCACTGTGGCAAGCTTTGAGAATGTCTAAAGCTTCTTGCCCAGAAACACAACGTCTTATCACCTGATCAGCACAGATCTTAAACAGGAAGGGATCATCCCAGAAATAGTGTTTGACATCCTTGAAGAATTTATTTTTTTGTTGGGATGTCATTCCCTTGATAACAAATTTCCCCGCATGATAGTTTGCAAAATCGGCAAACCATGGGGTACTATCATCTTTAAGAGCAATAGATCCAAGGGTTTCGAGAGGAAATGCTTCATTTATTTCCTTGTTCTCGAACTTATCTTGGTGAGGATTTTCCAGTCTTGAAAGATGATCTGCAGCAAGATTTTCAGCTCCTTTTTTGTCTCGAACATCAATGTCAAATTCTTGGAGCAATAAGATCCACCGCATGAGTCTTGCCTTAGCATCCTTCTTGGCAAAGAGATACTTGATGGCAGAGTGGTCAGTATACACTATGCTTTTGGACATGACAAGATATGAACGAAATTTCTCAAAGGCATACACTACAGCAAGTAATTCTTTTTCTGTAGTAGTGTAGTGAGTTTGAGCCTCGTTCATAGTCTTGCTAGCATAGTGTATAGGTTGAAAATGCTTGTTTTTTCTTTGCCCGAGGACTGCCCCAATTGCGAAGTCGCTAGCATCGCACATCAGTTCAAAGGGCAAGTCCCAGTCGGGAGCAATTAAGATCGGAGCCTCAGTCAATTTTCTTTTGAGTGTATTAAAGGAATCGATACACTCTTCAGAAAAGACAAATGGAGTCTCTTTTTCAAGCAAATGAGTCATAGGACGGGTGATTCGTCAGATAGTATACATATAAAATAACTCAAATGCAAGTCTCAACCAAATGCCCTTGACCAAGGCAAAAGGTCGACAGAAGTCGGATGAGGGAGTTTAGCTATTAACTTCGATTTTTAGCTCTATCAACCTCAGTCCAGACTATAGAAATTTTATGTCCGACGCACATGCTTCCCTCACCATGAAAGGCTCTTTTCCCAGTTTAAAGATAAATTGGTGTCTTCACACCGCTTCAACATCTTTTCTAAATGGGTTAGGCACTGTAGAAAGAGTCTCCAAAGACCGAAAAGTCATCCATAAATACTTCCATCGTTTTCTCAATCATATCGTGTGAAGATAGCATCATACATCTTTGGAACGTGCGGAGCAATTGCATGCCAAAAGGCATGCGACGATATTGAAAATGGTTCCTATGGCAATTGAATGTTGTCTTTTCTTGATCTTTTGGTCAAATGGATTTGAAAGTAACCCGACAAGCCATCGAGGAAACAGTAGTATTCGTTCCTGCTAGTCTTTTATTTTTCCGAAGGGGGCATTTTTGGTCCATGAATGTAAATGGGAAGTGTCTTTTCGGTTTCTTCATAAGTTTCTGTAATCAATACATACTCGGCCATCCCGTGACCAAATCGAGTAGAATCATCTCATTCTCAACATTTGTGATGACAAGTCATACCTCCTTTTTAGGAACACAAGTGTACCGTGCACACCCAAGAGGCTGTTAGAGATGGGGTAAATCAATCCAGCGTCAAGGAGTTTTTCAACCTCCTTTTTGATAACATCGTGGATTTTTGGGTTTACCCTTCTCTGACTTTGCACAGATGGTTCATAGTCCTCTTCCATTAGAATTTTGTGAGTACAAAATTCTGGGCTAACACCCTTTATGTCGGAGAGTTTCCAAGCGATGGCTCGTCTGTTTGGACTTGAGAACCTTTAGAAGTTGAGCATGCCTTTTCCTCATCTTTTAAGTCTTTAGCCAATATGACAGTACGGCTTTCTCCTGGACACTCAAATCTTTAGCAATGATGACTGGTAACTTGTTGTTACCCTCCAAAAATGCATATTCGAGGTGGGGAGGTAAGTCCTTGAGCTCGACCTCGGAAGGTTCATCCATTGATGTTTCATTGTTTTTGGCTTCACAAATCTTAAGTTCTTTTCTATCCCCAGGAAAATAATTTGCATGGTTGGGAAGTGGTGGTAAGGGCTCACTATTTAGGATAGCTTCGAGAAGAAGAATGTCCTTCTCGAGATCACATTCGGCATCATCAATTCCTGACTTATATGAAGTATCAGAAAGTTCAGCCTCGATTTCTTCAAGAATGAAATCACTACCCTCGAATGGAGTGAGGGTGGGAGAAGTGGTATCAACAATTGGTTCAAAGGAAGGAGTGGGATTGCCACTTGCGATCACGTTTGAAAATCCTAGGACCTCTTGAGAATACTCATCACAAGCCATATTAATGACGTCGATTTTGTTTACCGTCATATGGTTGTAATCAGCTGTGTATCTTGAAGTTTGGTCCAGATTGAATGTGATGGCCTCCTTGCCAACACGAAGGGTAATCTCACCTTCATAAACATCTATCAAAGCATGACTGGTTTTCAAGAAACATCGCCCGAGAATTAAAGGTACTCGGGGGTCTGGTTCAAAATCAACAACCACGAAGTCAGCTGGAAATTGAAATTTTCCCACATTTACAAAGACATCTTCAGCGATACCGATCAGTTTAGGATTCCGAACGGGTCTAGCTAGTTCTAGTGTCATGCAAGGTCGGGTCAATTCAGGAAGAGATAGATTGTTCCCATACAGAATAAGGCAGAGATTAATGCTCGCACCAAGATCGTCCATGCGTGCAAGTAGTAATCCCCTGTAACTTCACAAGGAAGCAAAAATCGTCCAGGGTCTCCAAGTTTTCTTTGGTAACTTGTTGAGGATGACCGCTGAACAGTTCTCATTCAAAGGAGTTCTTGCCAATTCGCTCAATTTTTCTTTGTTTCCAATTATGGTTTTTAAAGTCGAAGCAAATTTAGGCATGAGCTCAAGGCACGGTAAACTAATCTCGAAACTCAAATCTCTAAATTTTCATAAATTTCTCGATTTGGTCGTTAGTCTTTTCTTGCGCCCTTCATCATTTCTTCTTGATGGAAATGGAATTGATGCTTTAGGAACAGGAGTAACAACAGGAGCAACATTGGGCTCAGGATTTGGATTACGAGACTGAATTTGAACAACAGGAGGTTGGACGTCTTCGGTGCTTCCGTTATTAGCAGGAGGCTTGTGTCCTTAGTCCCACGTGTCCATGATTGAATGCTTTCGGTCCTTGATTGTAACACCCACTACGGGTAGTGATACCTTTTAAATCTTCCTTAGGTTGGTAACATTGTTACCAGGAAGAGTTCCAGAACCGAAATTAAGAAGCTTATTAGCAGTAACAAAATTTGAAAGCATGTCATCAAATTTGCCCAATTAGATTGCAAGTTTTGACCTGGTTTTGCATGTTCACACACTGCGTCTTTGGCTTGACATATCTTTCAAATACTTTTTCTTGACACACCGTTTCAGAGGAGCATTCCTTGATGACTATCTGGTTGAATGACCGGAGGTCGATAAATCTGACCTTGGTTTGAAATGTTTTCCTCCTTGTTTTTGATTGAAGTTATTCCATTCGATTTGAAATTGATTTGACTATTTGCTGAGGGATTCCAAATTGGAGGAAAACCAGGAGGTCTATTTGAGGTTTGAGACCATCGAGGTCGATAACCAAATTAGCTGTGTTGAAATTTGGCCTCAACGCCTGGGACACATACTCTTGGATATTGTCATGGTATAAGATCTAGTAGTGGCTGACAGTTTTGATATAAAATGACCTCTGCCCCACAAGTCACACAACTTTGTTCAACCGCGTTACGGGGGCGGAAGCTGGGTTTGGGTTCTTTCGTCGAGAATTAATGCCCGAACATGTCCTTTGAGTTTCGCAACATCAGATGAGACTGCTGGGTGGAAGAGCATTGTACTCATTTTAGCTACAATAGCTTTTGTTACTTGATTGACGTACCTTAGACTTGCTATCATGCTTTTTAAACATTCTCAAGGCATTTGTCAAGAAGTTACCACCAGCACAGAGTTCAATGAATCATGATCAATTGAGTTTAGGGCATTATAGAATGTATCGAGTTGATGCAATGCTGAAAACCCATGATGAAGCATCCCTAAAAGATACATTGAAACGATTCCCAAGCCTCATAAAACGTCTCATCAAATTTTTTGCTGAAATCTCGTGATTTCAATTCAAGAAGATTTGTCGTTTTAGAGGGAAAGGGAAGAAATTGTTAATAAATTTCGTAACAAGAATCATCCCATGTTTCAATCGACCGATGGGGATCTTTTCAGCCATACCGGGCTGCCCTTCGTAGAGAAAACGGGAAAAGCATAAGTTTAACCGACGTATTTGGTACGTTCGGAATCTCATCGTAGAAGTGATTCTTTGTTGAAATAACAGCCGTGACATGTGGGTCTTCTTTATCATTCCAAAAATGCTTGTATTTCTGGACAGAGATTCAGAAGACAATGCTTGATCTCAAAGTTAATTCGCGGTGATTTCCTGGAATCACATCGCATCCTCGTAACCATCGGTGGGGTGGTTTCGAGCAATTACCCATAGTACGATTAGTTCGGCCATCGTACATCTGGAGGATTGTTATTTGGTTCTCTGGTGGGTGGTTCAACAGAAGTTTGTCGGACTTGCTGTTGTTGACGTTTACGGGCTTGAGAACGAGTGCGCATGCACAAAATAGAAAATAAAAATAAAATTTACACTAAATTTTTTATTTTTTTTTGAAAATGATTTATTCACAATGTATTTTACCGGATAATGAGATAAGACAACTTAAACAAAATAATCTACTTACTTCACGGTAGCTCTTAAAATGATAAACGCACAGGTGAGCGGAGGAGTAGGAATAGCGCGAAGCTTATTTCTCCTTTCGGGTCGTAGTTCCTAGGAACAACCCTCCTTATACCCACTTTATAGTTTGTTTAACTTTTCAAGGTGAGCCGTACGTTTGTAAGGACGACACAAGGGCAAGTTTTAAATCTTTTTGTTCGAGTTGGGAACCAATAAGTTCACCGGAAATTATTATGATAATACCTCAATTGAGAATATTATATTTTGGTATTTTTACCAATTTGTAAATTTTATTTCTTTTTATGGACAATGTTTTTATATTTTTGGTTTTTCTTTTGTTTTTATATGATAATTATACTAGTAAAAGAAAATGAAAAATATTTTTGTACTTTTTATATTTTTGTAGAAGAAAATATTCACAGATTAAACACAAATTTGTCAAACGTAACGATATTCTTTTTCACAGCCTCCCCGGCAGCGGCGCCAAAATTTGACTCGCGCGATCTCACCCCTTAATATATACCAATAAATACAAATATGTATAAATACACAACAAGGGACGAAAACGCGCGAGACCAAGAAAACCGGAAGCAGTATAGAGTGTTCCCGGGTCGTTATGTCCCAACGAGGCTGAAATGGAAAATCGCAAGACGATTGATGATTGGTGTTTGAATGTCACAGGGAATGATTTAGCACTAAAACTGATAATAATAAGCAAAAGCACATAAAAATAGCAAAGAGAATAAGCTGGAACAAGAATAAAAGCTAGAAATGGCAAATAAGCTAAAAAGCTACAAACTGATACACTATTGAAAATGCTGAAAAGGAAAAGTTATGCCAAAAACGAGATATATATCATTAATATAACACTACCAGCAGGAACTATAACACTACCAGCAGGAACTATAACTACCAGGAGGTATAAGCTTACTCCTAAAAAACAGTAAAGGGAAATGGTTTGATCTACTCTAAAAAGCTAAGGAAATCTTGAATAAGCAGAAATAATAAGCTGATAAGCTAAAATAAACTAGCAGTACTAACTATGGTTAGTACTGTTAGTTCAAAGTACCCCTTAAAGTTTTCACAAATCATTTTTCTTTTATATTAAGCTGATTTGGTCCTTAATTAGTAAAAACAGATTGTTAAATAATAAAATAGAATATTTATAAACAGCTTTTAGTCAAGAATAAGCACTAATAAGCAGTTTTACAGTAAATGGGAAAACAAGAAAAAGAGAAACTTACAACACCCTTGCTTAAAACAGGGCTAAACCAAGTATCTACAAGCTCTAGCTTGCATAAAACAAGCTAGTAGTGTCCATAAGCCCATCCAGAACTGGCTTATCATCCATAAAATAAGCTGTGGTATATTTGAGAGTGATTTTCTCTTAACTTCTTAACTTTTTAAATTTACTTAATTAAAACAGCTTATAAATAGGCTGTACTGATAGCTTTTTGAACACAAAAACAACACAATTAAGAAACTTGGCACTTGTAAATTAACTTAAAACCTCAAATTGCATTAAAACTTGAAAGTGTTACAAAGCTGAAAGTAAAAGCTGTAAAATGGTTTTAAAAGAACTGGAAATAAGCTAAGTTATATTAAAAATTAAAAACTAACTAGTTAAGACTAAGATGCCACAAAGGCTTACAAAAAACTATATTTATAGCCGAAGTCTTCATCTCTTGGACTTGCAGCTTGTGCTTCTTTTGTGAGAGCAAAAACCAAGTGTGCTTGTTGTGTGAGGGGATTCTCAAGCAAATCCCAGCCTTCAATTGCTTTTGTGCTTCTTTGGAGTCAATCTCAGCCATTGAAAATACTTTGGGAATGGTGTGGGATTGCCAACATGGCATTTATACAGCTGGGGGGAAGTAGTAGGGTGGTTGAAATGATTTTGGCTAGGGTGTCGAGTGGTTTTGCAGGGAGGAAGTATGGGAAGACATCCAAGTTGTACCTGGGGTCGTTGGGGCGGGAAAGAAGACTTTTTTGGGGAAGCAGCAGTTTTGTCCCCTCAAGTTATATAACTTGAATGCAATCTTTGCCCGGTTTGCAATTTTTGACCCGTTGACATTTAATTCTTTTTAATACAAACTTGAGGTTGGTAATTATTTTAGTCCCTCAAGTTGTATTTTCGTTACTTGGATGACCTTGTGACTTTTGTCCTTACCATTCCGTGCTTGTTTGTTAGGCTTTGGCATCTTTTTTGGTCATCCGATCCTGCACGACTACAACATGTTCTGAAACATACAAATACAATTGTATTTTGGTACGATTTTAGTCCCGTTTAATTCTACATTTTTATTCTGAGAATGGCATGTGTAATTAAGCACATACCAGACATAAAATACAAAACACGAAACACGAGAAAGGAAGAGGCAAGCCTCCTCACATCACACTTATTCATAATTATTATACTATTATACTACTACTAAGGATAAGCATGGGTTGCCACCCGCGAAGCGCTTGTTTTTTGTAACCCTAGTCATCAGCCTGACTCAACCTCCAATTTAGAGGTTCATAGGAAAGTTTTTGGAGATCCAGGAAACAATTGTGGTATGGTCCCTCCAAATATGTTTTATCTATGACCGTTCACCTTGAAATTAGGTCCGTCGGTTTGAGATAACTCGACGGTACCATAAGCGAAAACTTAAGCAACGGTGAATGGTCCGGTCCAACGGGTTTTGAGCTTGCCCGAGAAAAATCATTGAATCGAGACTTGAAGAGAAAGAAAACTCGATCACCAACGTTGAAAATGCGGTTTTTAATCTTGGCGTCATGAATCTTCTTCTTTTTCTCTTCGTAGATTAAAGAGTTCTCGTAAGCTTGATCCCGGAGTTCATTTAATTCATTCATTTAAACTTTTTGATTATCACTTGCGGTCTTAAGGTCAAAATTGCAAAGTTTCAAGGCCCAATAGGCCTTGTGTTCAAGTTTAATAGGAAGATGACATGCCTTTTCGTACACTAGCTTATAAGGAGTGCACTCGATGGGTGTTTTGAAAGCGGTACGGAAGGCCCATAAAGCATCATCTAACTTATCGGACCATGAAGCACGATTTTCACCTATAGTCCTTTCTAAGATACGTTTCAAACCACGATTTGAAACCTCCACTTGTCCACTCGCTTGTGGATGATACTCGATAGAAAGACGGTGGGTAACTCCATACTTAAGCATGACCTTTGCAAATTGGTCATTGCAAAAATGGGTACCGCGATCACTAATTATAGCACGAGGAGTTCCAAATCGGGCGAAGAGAGATTTTAAAATTTTAACGACAACTCGAGCATCATTAGTGGGGAGCGCTTTTGCTTCAACTCATTTAGACAAATAATCAACGGCTACGAGAATGTATTTGTTCCCTCAAGAAGACAGGAATGGTCCCATAAAGTCGATGCCTCATACGTCAAAGATATCATAAACTTGGATTGCATTTTGAGGCATTTCGTATTTTTGCGAGATTTTGCCTTGATGTTGACATGAGTCACAAGACTTAACCATGTCGTGGGCATCGCGAATAGAATCATCGTCCAATAGAAACCAAAATCAAAGACCTTTTTACGGTGTAATTTGCACCATGATGTCCCCAGGTGGTCTATATGACAAAGCCAGTAAGGAGAATCAACGGCTTCTTGCCGTGAACACATCGCTAATCACATTGATCCGCACCAATTCTAACAAGTAGGGGGCGTACCAAAAAATAATGCTAACAACCTTAAAGACCTTTTTTCTTTTGTTTGGGATGACTTCTCTTTTTCAAGAATTCTCCCGCATGGTAATTTGCAATGTCGGCAAACCATGGGTACTAGAATCACCATATGAAAAAGATATCCATTCAAGCCGATGGTCCGCAGAGAGAATGTATCGGGTAAATTCCTTTTCTCAAATATCACCTTGATAAGGATTTTCTAATCTTGATAAGTGGTCGACCGCGAGATTCTCCGCTCCTTTTTTATCACGAATAATGACATCAAATTCTTGGAGTAGGAGAATCTACCGGAGCAATCTCGTTTAGCATCTTGCTTAACAAGAAGATACTGTTAAGCCGAGTGGTCCGTAAATACACATGTCTCTGATAAGACTAAGTAAGGCCAGAATTTCTCGAAAGCATACACCACGGCTAATAATTCTTTTTCCATAGTCGTGTAATGTGCTTGAGCATCCGTCATGGTCTTACTTGCTAGGTAAAAGGCTGAAAATGTTTTTGGTCGTCACGTGCCCCAGACTGCACCTACCGCGTAATCACTAGCGTCGCACATAATTTCAAATGGTAGGTCCCAATCGGGGGCAACTAAAATCGGGGCTTCGGTTAACTTCTTTTTAAGTATATTAAACGCTTCAATACATTCTTTCGAGAAAATAAACGGGGTTTCCTTTTCAAGAAGATGGGTCATCGGCCGGGCGATTTTTAGAAATTTTTGAATAAATCGACGATAGAACCCAGCGTGACCTAAAAAACTACGAACGCCTTTAACGGAATTCGTATGAGGGAGTTTAGCTATACATCAACTTTAGCTTTGTCGACCCCAATCTCGGACTTTGAAATCTTATGTCCTAGAACAATGCCTTCTTTTACCATAAAATGGCATTTCTCCCAATTTAGAACTAAATTAGTGTCTTCGCACCGTTTTAGCATTTTGTCTAAATGGGAGAGGCATGACGAGAAAGAATCCCCGAAGACCGAGAAATCGTCCATGAAGACCTCCATTGTTTCCTCGATCATGTCGTGGAAAATGGCCATCATGCACCTTTGGAACGTGCCCGGAGCATTACATAAACCAAAAGGCATACGTCGGTAGGCAAACGTCCCATAAGGGCATGTGAAGGTGGTCTTATCTTGGTCTTTCGGGTCAATAGGTATTTGAAAATATCCGGAAAAACCATCTAGAAAACAATAGTATTCATTTCCCGCAAGTCTTTCGAGCATTTGGTCCATAAACAAAAACGGGAAATGATATTTACGAGTCGCATCATTAAGCTTTTGGTAATCTATACAAACTCGTCATCCGGTAACTAGTCTTGTAGGAATCAACTCATTATCTTCATTTTCAACAACAGTCATACCACCTTTCTTAGGCACATAATGAACGGGACTCACCCACGGACTATCGAAGATAGGGTAAATCAATCCGGCATCAAGGAGTTTAATAACTTCCTTTTTGATAACCTTATGAATTTTTGAATATACCCTTTTTTGATGTTGAACCGCCGATTTGAAGTCGTCTTCCATTAAGATCTTATGAGTACAAAAACTAGGGTCGATACCCTTAATGTCGGATATCTTCCATGCGATGGCCCGTTTGTGTGACTTAAGAACCTTTAGAAATTATGACGGGTAATTTATCAGTTCCTTCTAAAAACGCATATTCAAGATAAGACGGTAAATACTTGAACTCGAGCTCCGGAGGATCATCAATAGAAGATTTTATCGTTTTAATTTCCTCAAAATGAAGTTCTTTCGGAGGGAGAGGAGATGATGGATCATTATTTAATAACTTCTCGAGTAGAAGAAGGTCTCCCTCCAGATCAAAGCCAGCATCATCAATTCCCGGTGGAATTGAATCATTTGTAAGATAAGCATTGATTTCTTCCAAAATAAAGTCACCTCCTTCAAAAGGAGTAAGAGAGGGGAAAGAAGTAGAAAGGATAGGATCTAAAGACGGAGTGGGATTGCCACTTTTAGAACTATCCGAAAATCCGAGAACTTCTTGAGCATACTCCTCACATGAAACGTCGATGACATCGATTCGATTAACCGATTCAGAATTATTGTAGGAGTATCTCGAAGTTTGACCAGCTTTAAAAGTTATGGCTTCATCATTAAATCGAAGAGTTATTTCTTCACCGTAAACATCAATTAACTCTCGAGCCGTCCTTAAAAAAGGTCTCCCGAGAATGAGAGGAACCTGAGGATCGGCATCGTAATCAACGACTACGAAATCAGCCGGATAATGGAACTTCCCCACTTTAATGAAGACATCTTCGGCGACACCTTTTGGTCGAGTAATTGATCGGTCCGCAAGCTCGAGAGTCATTCGAGTGGAGGTAAGTTCGGGAAGAGAAAGCTTTTTCCATACGGAAAGAGGCATAAGATTGATGCTTGCACCAAGATCGGCCAAGGCTGAGCATTCAACCATTCCCTGAAAATCACACGGTATAAGAAACTTGCCGGGGTCTCCAAGTTTTTCGGGCAACTTTTTTAGGATAACCGCCGAACAATTCTCATTCACCGGTGTTTTGACTAAGTCAAATAATTTTTCTTTGTTATTTAGGAGACTTTTAAACATTGAAGCAAATTTTGGCATATGAAGAAGAGCATCCGCGAAACTAAGCTCGAAATGTAATTCCCTAAAGATTTCAACAAATTTTGAAGCTAGAATATCATCTTTTTCACGGAGCTTTTGTTTGTTGGCTCGTGAAGGATAAGGTATAGACGATTTAGGCTTAGGAGCAACAACTGGCTTATCAATTGGAGCTTGAATTTGGACTACCAGAGGTTGGATGTTTTCGGTACTCGGTTGCACCGTATCCTTTGTCACCTCGGGTTCCCGTTCCACCACCTTAGGAAGAGGAGAAAGAGGAGGTGGAATCGGAGGTCCATCATATGAAATACCACTTCGGGTGGTGATTGCTTTCAAGTCACCTCTTGGGTTAGCAACGGTGTTGCTTGGAAGTGAACCTGTACCCGAAGAAGAAGCGGTATTCATTTGGGAAAAACTAGCCATCATATTCTTAAGTTCGTTGGTTTGATTTGACATTGTAGCTTGCATTTCATTCCTCATTTCATTATTGAATGTATTATTTTGATTTTGCATTGCAGACTGCATTTCATTTCTTAATTCTAATTTTAAATTACTGATATGATTTCTCATGGCTTGCATACTAGCCTCATTCGTTTTCTTAAATTTCTCCAAGTCACTCGAAGTAGTAACTTAAATTTGAATCGGAGCTTGATAAGACGTATTTCCTTGATTGAAGTTATTTCCTCAATTCTGGTTAAACCCTTGATTTTGCATATTCGGTTGAGCAAAACCGGGTGGTCAAAACTAATTAGCTATACTTTGGGGTCGATAACCGGTATTTCCCTGATTGTAGTTCACTGCGACTGCTAAAACATATCCTTAAATATTGTCATGATAGGCCGAAAAAGTGTTGCCATCGGTGGCAGGACACTGTCGGTAAGAATGAGCACCGCCACAAGTAACACAAGATGATGAAGCATAGCCTTAACGGCGTCGACAAGAGCGGCAATCTCGGGAGAATGAGGGGTAGAAGAAGAAGGAGCATTCGTACTCACTTTTGAAACAATCGGTTTGTTCCGTGAGTTGCGAACTTTTAACTTGTTTTCAATAATTGTCAAAGCATCCGAGGAGTTTTAGTATAACAAAGATTACCACCGGCGGCGGCATTTAAAGAATCTTGATCGGTTGGGGTTAAAGCATTGTAGAAGGTATCAAGTTGATGCAACTCCGTAAAACCGTGATGTGGGCATGCACGAAGGAGATCCTTGAAACGTCCCACTGCTTCACAAATGAGTACATCAAACGTTGTTGAAATTGTAATTTCATTCCGAAATTTGTAGTTTTGAATGGAGGAACGGAATTGGTTAATAAACTTAGAAACAAGATCTTCCCAAGTAAGAATAGAACGAGGGGGTTCTTTTTCGAGCCAAATCCGGGCTGCCCCCTCGATAGAAAATGGAAAAAGCAAAAGCTTAATCGACGAATTAGGCACATCTTATACTTAATTGTGAAGTTAATCTTGTAAACCCAACGAATGTGAGATGAGGATCTCTTTCTCAAATCGTTACAATTGTTTTGAGTCTACAAGATTTAGAGAAGGACCTGTTTAAGCTTAAAATTCTCCGCGAGAATAGCGGGAATAACAATAGCATCTCTGTAACCCTCGGTGGGTGCTTGGAGTAATTCCGCCATAGTACGTTGATCGGCCATCGTAACTACGGGAGCTTCTTCAAGAGAAAACGGTTCAACTCTTTGCTTGGAACGTCTACGATACTGACGTTCGGAGTCGTGGAAGATTCGGCAATTAATTCGTATGAAGGCGAGTGACATGCACTAAAAATAAATAAGAGAAATAAAAAGAAAAAATATTTTTGTAACCGATAATCAAACAAGTATACGGTAGCTCTCTAGAAAACGCACAAAGAAGCGGAGGAGCAGGTAAGCGCGAAGCATTTTAAAAACCTTCTCCTTTCGGGTCGAAGTTCGTAGGATCAACCCTCCTTATACATCTCTTATAGTTTGTAATCTAAAGGTGAGCCGATTTAACAAGTGACACAACGGTTGTTTTTGTTGTTTTTCAATTTTTTTGGTATTTTTGATTACTTAAACATATTCACAAATGAAAGCGATAACTTCACGAGGAAGGATCTTCAAACACTAATCTTCAAACGTAAACACAATAATCGTTTCACAGCCTCCCCGGCAGCGGCGCCAAAAATTTGATACAAGTTAATTATACACGTATATATATAATAATTACTTAATACATATATATAATATATAACTAAAGTATCAAATAATAAGAGGAGTAAGATATTCCGTAAGGTTTTTAAGAAGATTACTTTTAACCAAAGTAAAATTCAAAACCTTCCTGAGTCATATCCCGACGAGGCGTGAATTAAAAATCGAGGTTAAGTTCATGATCGCGTGTTTGAATAATCGAATTTTGATTTGGATTCTATTTCTACAAATGAAATGCAAGAATAAGTAAAGGCATGCTAAAAACTAAAACATTTAAGATTGAAACACGAAAACGTTAATAGGAATCTAAACCCGAGACTTAGAAACCTAAATTATCAAATTTTAACCCTAAAAATGAAAATTTAATTTTTAAAGGTCCTAAATGATTAAAAATAATTATCAAATTTTAACCCTACAAATGCAAATTTAATTTTTAAATGTCCTAAATGATTAAAAATAATTTTAGAAAAAAGAATTATATTTTTTTTGACTTTTATTTAATTTATTATGAATTAAAAACTGTTTTAATCTAAAAATATTATTAAAAATATGAAACTAATTTATAAAAAACTGAAAAATTCAGGAAAAGTCCTTTGAACAGTTTAGAACTTAAGAAAAATAAAATGGTACAAACAGCTTATTGAAATAAGCTGTTATTAAGCTAAAAATGGCTGAAAGGCTTAATAGCTAAAAGGGGTATAAAAGAAAAAAATAGGGTGAAGTTATAACAAAAAAGACCCAAGGGCGAGTTGGCAGTGTGTGGTGGTGTTAAGGTGTTGGTATGTGAAGGGGAGGTCACAGGTTCGACCCTTGTGGCTTCCCTTTTTGAATTTTTTTTAATTTTCTTTCTGAAAAAAGCTAAAAAGCTAAGAAAAATAAGCAACTTTTAAAAAAGGACTTTTAACAGAACTTAAAAATAAGCTATAAAAAAGCAAACTTGAGTGACAGATTGGCTTTTTTAAGCTAAGTGACTAAAGCTAACTGTTAGGCTTTTTTTTAAGCTTAATAAGCAACAAAGAAAGAAAATAAGCTAAAAACAAATGATTACTAAACCCTAATAAGCATAAAAGACTTAAAATAAGCAAAACAAACAAGCAAGAAAAAGCAAAAAGCAAATAAGTAATTTCAACTAAAAGTTATCTAATCATGGCTGAGAAGGCATTTTTAAGCTAAATTTAAAGCTGCTAAACCAATAAGCTTAAGTCTAAAACCTTAAAACAGATTAAGTTTAACCTATAAGCTACTAGAATACGCCAAAAACACACATTTAAGAACACTAAATAAGCTAGAAAAAAGCTTATGAATAAGGCAGTTCAGGCTGATTTCATGGTTTTTGTTTTTTTAGTTTTATAAAAGACTAAGTGGCTTTTGCAGGCCCTATTTTTAAGCCAGTAAAAGAGTTTTAAAACCATTAATAAGCTCAAACAGATTGAGCTTACACACCAATGAGCTTTTGTAATGAAAATCAGAACTAAAAACTTACTTTATCTGATCTAAATTTGTGCTTGAAAAGTGGTCACCAAACTTTTAAAAAACTGAACACTACAATAACAGTTTTGAACCAAAACCAAAAATGACAAATGCACACTTAACTTGCTCTATTCCTATTGAATCCAGAAACAAAATAAACATAAACTGACCTTAAAAACACTTTTTAAAACAGAAAATCTATTATAAACAGTTGAAAACTTTTTGATTCTAGCAGACTTTAAATTTTGATAAATAAACCTCAAAACTAAATAAAACTTATTCAAACTTCATTAAAACTCAAACTAATACTAATTTAAAGCTAATAAAACTTAGATTTTAAAACCAAAAGTAAACAAGCAGTATTAACTCTTGGTTAATACTGCTAACCTAAACACCCCTTTAAAATCTCAAAGACCATTTTAAGCTTGATTTAAACTGGTTTAAGCTAAGGTTTTTTTTTAAATAGATGATAAACTATCAATATTAAAACTTAATAAGCTAATTTCAGCCTTCAATAAGGCATTATCAGTAGCAAAAAACAAATAAGAAATTTAAGCTAAAAAGACAATTTTTGTACTAAAACCGTGAACAAAGAAAATTTTAAACTACAAGCAAGCATTAACTAAGCTTAGAATAACATAAGAAGATATTAAGCAGAATTAAGCACTAACATAAGCGCTTAATATGCAAACAGTTAAAAAATATAGCAAAAAAGTGAAAATGGAACTACTTTTCACTTTGCTCTAAACAAGGGTGAATTTGTCCTCCCCACCCCCCTAGGAGAGCTTATATAATAAGCTCAACTTATCTATGATAAGCTGGTATTGTCTTAAAAGCCCTTCCAGGTTTGGCTTTTCATCCAATAAGCTGTGGTGATTTTTGGGGTGATTTTTGGTGAAATTTTCTTAAAAATGTTATATAAAGGTTTCGTTTGTTTAGTTAAACAGCTTAAACAAGAGCTTTATATGAGCTTTTTTTAGAACATTTCCAAAACATATAATCTTACTTAAACCATAAAATAGGAATTTAACAATAAAAACTTAAATTTCATTAAACTTAAAAACTTTTACAATTCTTGAAGAAAGTTACAATAAGCTGATTGAAAAGATGTAAAATACAATAAAAAGCTAAACTAAATTACTACTTAAAAACTTTTTCTCTCATGTGTTTAAACACACACTACCTATAGTTGTCTTGAGAAGCTTAAGTCCTTTGAGGTGTGTTTCTTGTGTGAGTGATCTCCAGGCCTTAATCTGAGCCCTTCATTATGCTTGTTCACCAAGTAGTATGATCACAGCCCTTGAATTGGTCTTCAATTCATCAACGAATAAGAAGTTAGGGGATTGCCAAGGTGGATTTGTTGGTTTGTGAAGTGGGGTTGAAGTGGGAAAGTGATGGGTTTGTTTGTTGGAGCAGGGGTCGAGGTGAGAGTGACAGATGAACAGTAGCAATGACGGGAAAAGGGGTGTGTTTCTTTTGGGGATAACGGTGTTAAGGGTGAATGACTAATGGTGTAAACCATTAAGGACTAATGGTGTTAGTCCTTAAGGACTAATGGTGTAATAAGATAAAAGGGATTATGGTTAAGGGTTATGTTGGGCTTATATTTGGGCCGGGCTATATGGTTTTGGATTTGGGCTTTATAAAGGTATTTGGTTTAATAGAAAATCTTAATGGGCTGACTCGGCCCATTAACTTGGGTACGGGTTGGCCCATTTAAGGTGAACACGTCTTTGGCTTCGACTTTGACTTTGACTTTTTGACTTTGACTTTGACTTTTCACGCTCTTTCCATTCCCGTGCTCGGTTTTGTCAGTTTTATCTTCCTTTTTGTCCTTTAGTGAATATCCGATACCTGAACAGTATACCAAGCAAAACAAATATATATTTAGCATTTTATGTCTGTTTTTGATCATTTAGGCTTGTTTTTATAGGTAAAATGTATGTGTAATTAAGCACATACCAGTTATTCAAAGTACATGGTATTTACACGACCTATAAATTACTTAGGTTGCATTCGGTCCTATCCGTGACATTCCATTTCACTTGATTCATATACTCCAGTTTATTCACTAAGGTGAGTTCATAGCCCTATGTTTTACTATATCAATGATTTACAACTTTTGGGGTGAGAAACATGCATTGTTTTACAAATTGGACGCAAGTGTACATTTTATCATGATTACGTGTTTGCCTAAGTAGCAATAACCTACTGTGCCCATTATCATGAACTGTCAATTACTTTGTGTGAGCGCGAATGTTATAAATAGATCTATTTGGGATTGACATCCCCGTTCGGGTGAGTAGCACTCACTGTGCCAGTTTGCCGAACAACAGACGTATATCATGTCGGATTTGGGATGTTGCGGGTTAGAACATCATCAAGGGCAATGTTGGCAATTTATATTGCAATTCATACATGTCGAGCTTCAGTGTCATGAGCTTAGGGAAACATAATTACACTTTGTGATGTTTGCATCCGTTGCATTATCATAATCTTGGTAATATCTTGCGGTCTACATATATTTAATAAGCTATGAATTCACCAACTTTATGTTGACGTTTTAAAACATGTTTTCTCAGGTCAATGAGGCACGAGGTGCTAATGATACATTAGGATAGTCTTTTGGGGAGTCATCCATTAAAGACTTAGAGTCGTTACATATTGGGATTTTTGTTATGATCTAAAATTTTTGTTATCAAATGTTAAACAATTTAAGCCGTTGTGCTTTGTATTAAACAATTTTAATGAATCCAATGTATCGTATTTTAAACGACTCTTTTTAGAGGTCGTTCTCATATCTTGTGCTATTGATCTATGATGTAACGCTCCCGGATACTCATATTCCACTGCGACCCAAATTGGGGGTGTTACAAACTCCCCTAGGATTTGCTCGGTATGATCCTCCATGATAAGTATACGAGCAACTATGTGTGTTAAAAATGTCTGGACACCAGCTTGACTACCACACACATAAAGTTCCAGAATATATGTACACCATCAATTTCATCAATTCATTCAGTATGTTCATGTCAAAGTTATAAAGAAAACATTTCAATTGTATCTACGAATAAACGTTGGTTAGAAAAATAAACTAAAAACGATAACTGTACAGGAAGTCGATATGCCGTATACATGTTACTGGATACGCTGTATCAAGACCTATATGAAAAATAAACCTAATACGCGTCAGAGGTCAAATACGTTGTATTCAAAAAACTGAACACGCCGTATTGACAAGTCTGACAATAAAAATTTTAAAGTGCGGGAAAATAAAAGGATAGCGTCCAGGTTGTTCAATACGCCATTTTCATGGAATTGAATACGCCGTATCGACAACCTGGGAAGACAGACTCGACAAAAATTGAGATTGCATTTCGGGTTATCTCCTGGCAAGCCTTTTGTTTACAGAAAAGTCTTTAAGTTAGACTTGCTTCAGCTCTTTTTCATTTTAAATTTTGAAATTACATTCCGGTTTTACGTCGTTCTTGTCGCGGATCACCCTTCGTTTATCTCGCGAAAAATCCTTTCGTAGGCTTGAGATATGCTCTCATTGGGTTGTAGCGAAATATCTTGCTCATGCTCTTTGATAGCAACATGTTCCTTCAATCTTCTTTCCTCTTTTCAACATAGCTAAGATCATCATACCGAATTAAGTAATCATCTAAATTTCCTAAACTATCATTTACATCCATTCCCTTAAGTCGTTCTTGATTTGCTTGAGTTGCATTACTATCCCCATTTATTTCATTCATTAGGTAGGTAATTCTTCCGAGCATCTCCACATGATTCTTGCTTTTCATGCTTTTCCTTTTTTTTCCACCAATTTTAGAAAAATTCATGACAAATCGTTCCAATAGGTGTTTCACAAGTGAACAAATTGACATCCAACTAGAGCAAGTCGAACACTTCGGGTTCCCCAATGTATCCTTTGATTCTCAAACTCTCCATTCTAGCTACTAAAAGAGATCAAAAAATCGTCAGTAGGATAAGTTCAGAAGAAATAGAATACAGAAAACTAAACATGAAAACAACATATGAAAAAGAAACATTGTTGCTATATCAGATAACCGATACGTCGTACTCATAATTGGATACGCCGTATCGATGTCATCAGACATTACTTAGTTCTTGGTTACTAGTTTTTACTCGTTTGATCCCAAGATTTCATATTTCCCCAATCAAAAGTATCATGACTAAAGAATGAATGGGAAGCTTTTCTTAACACAATCTATGATAACGCTTAAATTATACATATTTTCATATGCGTTATCAGTGCTTTTATATATCTATTTTGGTTAATAATAAGAACTTTCGGTACTTAATCAAGTATATTTGCTAACGTAGGTTCATGGAACGTGTCATGGAAGAAAACAAAAGAATACACGAAGATATAGAGCTTAAACGAAGAAGGAAAACTTAAGAGAAGATTTCCAACACTGTTTATTGTTTGGCCATTAACTCGTCATTCGAACTCAGTTTGACAGTTTGGTGGCCACGAGATCTCGGGAAAACTATTATCTACAAACTTTTGTGAAACATGCTCATAGGAGCTGTAAATGCATAACGTACACTGGTTTTTATAAAGGAGCGGCACACTTTATAGGAGATGCAATTAATTCATGAATTTGGCCCAAAATCCGTCCACATACATCCCCAACTTGGTCCCCAAGTATTCTCTAGCCTATAAATACCCCCTTCAGTTCTTGGGACGATATATATCACATACACAATCTATAGAGTTCACAAGAGGATGATCCAAAGTCGTAAGGAGGGAACTTTTGTACCAAGGGGCAAAGTACGCCGCATAATTTATATTGTGCGCCATACTATTCACCATCACAAAGTACGCTGCACTTTCCTATATGTGCGGCGCACTTGTGTCTAGCATTAAATATCCTTAACCGACAATCAGCTAAGTACGCCGTACTTTTAATATTGTGCGCCGTACTTTTGGACTCAAACAACCTATAAATTGAGAGGATTTCTAGCCATTTGAAATATCTCACACACACTTCAACAGCAACTCTCCCATTAATCCACACCATCTAAAAAAAACAAAATCAGAATCTACAAGGTTGTGGTGCAGCACTCTTAAAGTGTTCGGGTCAATAGAATTGATAGCTTTGGTTTTAGAAAAAATAGTTTTTTTTTTTTTATTGTGAAAACTATTGTGAATCATTGAATTACTAATAATTTGGTTATAATTATATAACTATCTTTTAATATGAAGATTTCTGGGGAATTTTTTTGTTGTTTTTAGCTGTTTTTTTGTTTTCATATCTTTGATCATGAAGTAGTCATTTTGTGTTTGTTTGGGTGATATATGATCTTTGATATGTAGTGTTTGGATATGTGTTTATTGAATTGGTAAAACATATTTAATATAAGAATATAGGCCGAAAGGGTTCTTTTATATATGTGTTTTATCATTCCACAATATATATTGGTTATAATAACGTCTAAAGGTCGTAAGGATTTGTTATTATTCATCAATATAATCACTAGTTACACTTAAAGGCCGAAAGGATTTGTAACTCGTGATATCTTTATTTTCTAAACATGTAAACACTATCCTATACGCTTCTATGTCTTAGTGATTATTGCCTAAACAAATGTGCTTTAATGTGATAAGTGACAATCATTTTAGCCTTAGCACCTTAATTACAAACTGTGAAAACTACAATTCTCTTGGTATGACTTGGACTTATCTAAAGCTATATTACATACGAAAGGGTATACTTACTTGTGTTGTGTTTTTAGTAAAAATCGGTATTTCTAGCATTATAAATTTAAAGCTTGCAAAACAAACATCAATCGAAACAAAAATTCCTAATTCTAATATCCATAAACCTAATTTTTGTCAATTGGAAATAAGAAATTGAATTCGTTACCTTGTTTTGAGAATTAGGAAAGGAAAGCAATAAAAGACAGATTAAACTAATGATCTTCTAAAAGTTAACTGTGTGTGTTCGTGTGAGAGGAAAATTTTTCTGCGTAAAAATGGAATCCTTCGTATTTAAAGGATATTTATATTCTTTCGTATATACGCCGTATCGATTATGTTCTATACTTCATATTTGAGATTAAAAGTTGACCAGTCAAAAGTTTGTTAAAATTCTTGATACGGCGTATTGATTTAAGGTCGATACGCCGTATCCATTCTAGAAGACCAATTATTCTGGTGAATAAAATAAACATACCTTGGCCTTCGCAGTACTCGTATAAGCACCATCCTTATAGAACAGCTTAGGGTCAAAGGGAATGCCAAATGAAACATATAAATTTAGATGATATTTAATAGCATTCCTTCGTTAAAATATCTCCGAGTCATGATTTTGATATCCAGTTTTATAACAAAATCTTCAATCGTGAGAATCCTACTAATTGTATCATGACTCGTTTTCCCATGCTTTTTTAAACACATTAATCAGGAATCAAAATAGTATCTAAATTATGTTCAGTTAAGGGTTTGACAAAGACGTCCTTAGAAGATTGCATGATACCTATTTTATCTTCATCATTGCCCTTATCCAATTGCAAACTATTGTCAAAAGAAATATCATAAGAAAATAGATCTTCATCAATATTTAAGATGTTGAATTTTTCTTTTTTAGAAAACCGTTTCTTTAAAGCTTTCTTTTCTGATATAAAATTGTATTCTTCATAATCATGTTCGGGTAATGGTGTTTAATTTTCCCAATTAATATTTTTGATGACCTAAGAACTCAATGTTTGGTTAGATGAGAAATCAGATTTTAATTTGAATGCATCATCATAAACTATAGCTAGAAATTTTGTTTCAAAAAATCTGAGGTAGCTAATATCTTCGATATAATTGATCTTACCATACTTAGCAGTTCTCCAGTTATACACTTTACCATTTCTGAGAGCTTTCTCGGTTGTCCATCTCCTACAACAAATTGATTAGAAAAAAGAAATATCCAAACAATAACAACTAACTAATGCAGAAGCAAAACCAAACACACACATAATATGCAAAATTATATAAATGCAAACCAAACAAATCTAAACTAATCTAAAAATACTAAATCTAAACTAAAACACTAATAAACAAGAATTAAACAACTTCACTCCCTGGCAGCGGCGTAAAAAACATGATGTGTGTCGTTGTGTGTAGGTAATTTATTTATCAAGTTTTATTATTTATATTTTGCCGACTTTACCTATTAACTCACACTAACGGGAAGTGTACCCGATCAATTATAGGTTCGTTGGTAAGTAGGGTGTCGATCAATAAGACTAAGCGTTAATACTTAAATCTATCAGTATTTTAGTTGTCTATGCTAGTCCTAATTAATTCTACTTAAACCTAAACTAACGCAAATGGGGGTTTTCAGCCTGAAAGACTGGCACGAGTTTTGTTTTTATCTAAACCAAATAAGACAATTAACACACACAAGAAGATAAACAAACGATAAAGAAGCGGTCGAGCACTAATGTAAGGAAAACATATTAGCCAGTTTAATCTAATAAAATGTAGGAATTTTTTATGTGTGCAATTATTGTATTACTTCGTTGGTGTTATATCATTCCCTAAGCTTAGGTGGCTCTTCTCCCAAAACTTAATCAAGTTAATCCTGTCATAATTAACCTAATTCCTCATAAAGCATACACCGCTGATTATAATCTATCTAGGAGACAATACTGGTGATATATCGAAACCTAGCTCATGGGCTTTAACCTACTTTTGCCTAATCGTTTATATATATGATGCGTAGTCCTTTCACGGCTCTAAGCACTACCCCTAGAAACAAAACGTTATGTCGTAATCCTAAGTCACTCTTAGTTCTACCTATTCACTTATAGTCCTTTTATTCCAAAGTCACATGTATAAGTTATATGTAGTTCTATCCCAGACTCTAGTCTACTTGGTCTGTAATTCTAGATCCAGTTGAATGATAGATTCAACACATAATCAAACATAAAATGATATGAAGTGATAAACATAATCAACATGCAACGAAAAGGTAAACAATCGATATAAACAAACCAAACATTAAATTATCATAAACATGGCTAATACCTACAGGTATTAGCCCATAGTCATTGTAACAAAATACAATATCATAGACGAACGATTAAGTAAAGGGGAACAATACGTATATCGAACGCGTATAGCCATAGTATTACATTACAAGAGCTTTCTTATGTCTTGACGGCACTTGCTGACCTTTTTGGCTTCTTAAAATCATCTATAGATTGAACTTGGTGGTTAAGGTCTTCTATGCATGTTGAAAACCGAGTTTCAGGTTTTCTTTTTATAAGCTCTAAAAACAGGTCGATATGTCGTATTGGAGGGGTCTGATACGGCATATTGGGTAACTTGGCATGGGCTTCACGATTATAATATTCTGGAATATTCATCATCTGCTTCCCTATACGGCGTATTGGATCTCCTGGATATGGCGTATTGGATGTAAGCCGTGCTTGTTCTGAATGTTGATCAGAGTATCATATACGGCGTGTCTGCTGATGTGGATATGGCGTATTCTTCAAAGTCAGGCAATGGTCTTGAATTCATCTAAGTCTTAGGATACGGCGTATTTGTCTAGAATAATATGGCGTATTGCTTTTCAGAATCAGTAGACTTTCTTGAATTCCTCGTTTATGCTCCAAAACACGTTCTTTTCGTCATCTTTTGCCAATTGCTCGATAATAACTGATATTAAAAAATATAAACAATTAAGTACCAAATCTTATATAAAATAATGTAAAATGAGCAATATAGCTGGGATAAATGATGCTAATAATGTAACATTATTTGATGTCATCAATTATCATTTGATCAAAGATGATACTCTATTGGTGAGTGTGTATACTATTGGAAAAGTGACTGTGAAAGGGATGCTTATTCCAAATGATTTGCCTCACAAAATGCAATCTGAGATACTCAGGAGTATAAGGATTATGAGGAGAAGTATAGAGGGGTAGAAGTTCCAATGATTTAGCTAAAACTGTTTGAATCTACCCAAGAAACACATAGGACACCTAAAGCCACTAGGACTCCTAACCATGCGGATGTTATTCAAAAGAAAAGGAAAGGTAAACAAGTTGTTGGAGAGACAAGTTCACCAAGGAAATCTCTCAAGATCACGATCAAGCAATAAAATATTAAACCCACAACTCCTTTACCTCTAAGTGATGATAGAGAACGTGATGAGATTCATGAAGCTACTCATCTAAGCTTCGCTTTACAAAAAATCATTAAAATTCACGAGGAACAACAAAACATGGTTGCAGTTAAAGAATACTTGTTGGCTAAGGATGTGGAAAAGATTGTTAAGGGAAAAGAGTTTGATGGAACAGAGTTTGCCGATTCTGTATTCCTTAGTGATGATGAAGATTCCGGTAATAAGATAAGGAAAATCCGAAAGAAGTTGATGATGATGATGATAAGATAAAAGATGATAAGAAAGATGATGATGATGATGATGATGATGATGATGATCATACTAATCATGCATTAATCAAAAATTAAAGTACAGGTAGTTTGAAGATTAGGACTAAGAAGATGCAGACACCCATTTCCTCACCCCCTAGATCCCCTAGGAAAGACTTATCCTTATATAAGGCTATTGCTCAGGAATTGATGGTTTCTGTATCACTAACACCCGCTTCTTCATCTCAAGATCATTCAAAACTTAATTCCAACAAATGCAAAATACTCCCAAGAAGTATTGCCCAGATGAGCAGACGACGTGGTCAACTCAGGAAGCAGACGAATAGAACCTTTGTTATTAACAACTATTTTCAGGATAAAATGAAGGAAATGAATGAAACTATCCACAACACAGTTCCAGAGCTGACTGTATCAACAAAAATGATCTTATTAAAGAATCACTTCTAAGAATGGTAAATGATGCGGTAAAGCAAGATAGAGAGTCTTCACTAGCTATTGTACCTGCCCTGATTTCATAAGAATTTGCTAAACATGAACCTAAGATAATTGAAGAAATTTTCAGGATTTACATGCAGAATATAGTTCTTAACGGTTATCTACGTTGGCTTCACTGCTACAACAAAAACTGGTAATCTACAACAACAACTTTATTTAAAGATAAAGATGGATCTTTAAGCATCCATAGTTGTAGGATGTTCTTAAGGCTAAGTTCAAAAGGTTTTTAGCCTCAGCTGGTTCTTGCAGGGATGATGCCTTTCGCAAACGTGATCATGATGAACATCAAGGAGATTATGGTCCTCCCGAGGGGGAGAAAATTGAGAAAAGGAAAAAAGACATCTAAAAGCTCAATGTCTGTAAAGAGGCTTTTCATTAAAACAACCAGTTTAGGAATCTAAAACTTTTGTATCAGAACGTCAACAGCAACAACAAGAATGGGATGCATGGGTTGAAGATCCAGTTATTGATGAAGATGAGGTGATTGTAGATGATGAAACTCCAGAAATAATTGAAGAGTTTTAAAATATTGATAAACGAGTTCCAATTATCTTTAATCATGAAAGAATAGAGGCTACATTAAGAGATATGTTAGCAATCAATTCAGATATACTAAAGAATATGCCTACTATTTAGAACAATCGCGAAACTATTTAGAAAATCAAAAAGTGTGGGAAAGTATGCAGGAGGATCTAAGACGTTCAAAGCCATATGCTCTTGTTTTCTATGGTCCATCAGATAATATCAAATATGAACCTACAAGGTATTCTATATATCACAAGAATTTATTTTTCTTTATGTTGGTAACATGTGGGGTAGAATATCAATTTGGTACGGGGGGGTGCGGTCTGGGGGGGTGATGAACGGGGGGGTGGGGGAGGGGTGAGTTAGAGTGGTGGGTCGAGGTTGGGGATTCGAGCGGGAGGTGGGGGGGAGGGGGTGGTTCGTGTGGCGGGGGGAGCAGGGAGGGTGGGTAGCGGGTGGGTGGTGGTGATTGAGGGGGTGGTTGGGTGGGGTGAGGGCTGGCGGTGGGGTGTGCTGTCGGGGGGGTGTGGGGGGGGCTGGTGGGATGGGTTTTGGAATGAGGGCGGGGGGGGGTGGTGGGGTGGGCGGGGGGGGGGGGGAAGGAGGTTTGGGTTCAGCGGGGGGGTGGTGGGAGGATGGAGGGGGGGTAGTGGAAGAGTGGGGGGGTGGAGGGGGGAGGTGTAGGAGTCGGGAGCGTTGATAGATGTTTGAGGTGGTGAGGGGCCTCGGTGGAAGGGGTGAGTGTGAGGGGGGCTGCTGGCGATGCGGTGTGGAGGGTTGATTAGGCGGGTGTTGTGGGGGAGTGGCGGGTGAGTTGAGTCGATGGACGGGGCGGGGGGGGGGATGGGTGGGTGGTAGGGCGGCGCGTACGTATGTGAGTGGGGGCGGGGGGACGGCGGGGTGGGAGGGGCGGGGGGGGGGGGGTGAGGAGTGGTGGTGGGGGGGGGGGTGGTGGGTGGAAGGTGGGGGTGAAGGGGGTGTGTGGGTGATATGTGCGTTGGGATAGTGGTGGTGTGTGGTGTGGGGGGTGGGGATACGGGGGGGGTAGTGTGAGTTGGGGTAGGAGGTGGGAGTCGGTGGTTCGGGCGGGGGGGCGGTTTGGATGGGTGGTGGGCGGTGGTGGGGGGTGGGGATGCGGGGGGGGGGAGGTGGGGGTGGTTACGGACTGTTGTTGGGCGTGGCGCGGGGGGGGGGGGTGGGGTGGGGGGGGGTTTGTGGGGTCAGGGACGGAGATAGAGTGGACGGTGGGGGTGGTGTGGGTTGGGGTGGGCGGGGAAGGTAGGGGGTGGGGGTCTGGGTGGGGGAGGGTGGGGGTGCTTGGGGGGCGGAAAGTGAAGGACGGTGGTGGGGGTGGGGTAAGGGGGTTTGCGTTACGGCTGTGGGAGGGGCGGGGGTAGGGTGTGCGGGGTTGTTGGTGGGGGAGGGTGGGGGTCGGGATATGGTGGTTGGGCGGAAGGGGGGGGGTAGGGTTGAGAACGTGATGATGTGGTGAAGGGGTACAGGGGTGTGGCGGGGAGGTGGTGTTAGCGTGGGGTCGGTGAGGGGATGGATCGGTGGGGGTGGCGAGAAGGGGGGGGGTGGGGGCGGGGGGGGTGATCCGAGGGTGGAGGTGTTCCTGTTAGGGGGGTGGGTGCGTAGGGGGCAGTGTTGGGACGGGGTGTTGGGGGGGTGTGGAGCGGGGGGTGGGTGGTGGCGGTGGGTGTGGGGGTGGGGGGGGGTGGAGAGGGAGGGGGGGGGGGGGGGGAGGTTTGGGGGGTGTTGGGGGGGGGGGGTGGGGGCGGTGGGGCTGGGGCGGGAGGGTTTGTGGGGGGGGGGGGGGGGTTGGGAGGTGGGGGGTGGGCGGGGTGGTAGAGGTGGACAGGGGAGTAGGGGGATATTACGGTGGAGGGTCTGGGGGGGGAGCCAGCGGGGGTGGGGTGGAGGGGGGGGTGGGGATTGTGTGGTGGCTTTTGTTTCGATGGGGGCGGGAGCTGGTTGGAGGGAGGGCAGTGAGGAAGTTCTGTGAGGGTGAGTGCGCAGCGGGGTGTAGGTGGTTCTTTGATTTAGTTATCTTATGTATGATTATCTTATTATGTGATATATTTTTGTTTTTGTTTTATGGTATTTTAACTGTATGTTTATATTTTAAAATATTTTAATGTTTTATTTCTTCTTCTTTTTTATTTTGTATTTCTTTTTTTTATATATTTTTTGGTCTTTATGTTTTTACTTTTTTTCCTTGTTTTTTTTTTTTTTTTCTTTTTATTTTATTATCTTATCTTTTTAACTTTTTATGTGCTCTCACTTTTTTACAAGATACCTCGTTGTTTCTTTTCTAAAGAAGATCTAGAAGAAAAAGTTGATACACTATGGGTGAGAAACGAAGTCAAGAAATTCAAACGAAAGAGCTACGATTGTCAATTTAACATTAGGCAGATTCATGGCATAAAAGAATGTACAAGATCAATCACAAGAAAGTTAAAGATAATTTAGAAGAATTGTTCTCTTATCACAAAATTGTTAAAGTTGTTAGAGTTACAACTGAACAACAACACAGGCTTCATTACATGGATCAAATTATTGTGATGAGAGAAAATGACAAACCAGATAGCTTTTCTAAGGCTGACTTCAAGTATCTGAACAAGAACAATATTGAAGATATGTACTACCTTTGCCTGAACAAGAAGGTCAATTATCGTGAAAACAAAAAAATACGAACGTTGCTAATTCTTTTGATGACATTATTTGAAGTCGGTGTAATCTAGGAGAGAGTTCTTGAAATTTTGCTGGAATTAAAGAGCTTAACCAGATCAAGATCAAAACATCACTGCTGCCAACATTGATCTTCTTGGTATAGACGGAATGTGACCCTTCTTAATTGTAGATAAACCAACTACATGTTTGATTTACTTAAACAACAAGAATGAGAATAGGTTTATGGATCTGGAAGAGCTACCATACTTTTGTGATTCTACTTTGGAAAATGTGCTAAAAGAAGTAAATATGAAGATCTTTGAGACAGAGTTTCTGAAGAAGGCTCCACTGCTTGGAAGCTTAGACCTTATTATAATGAAAGCATACGAAAGAGAGATTAAGAAACGTCTAAGTCATAGTGAGCATATGAGAAGATATGAGTCTTTTGTGAATGGAATACCAGTTCTACAAACGATGAGGCATCAATAATAATCAACCCTTATGGGGAGATTGTTAGTATTAGAAAAAGTATTAATTATTAACAATGAATTGGTCTTGCAATAAATAGTATTATTAGTATTATTTATAATGCAATAAGTCTTACTTGGTCAAACTTAAGTAAATGTTGACCAAGTAGACAAGGTAGGAAGGTAGGACAACTAGTATACATACCTCATTAGTGAGAGGTTTAGAGATAAGTCTTTTGTAATCTCCTCCATTCCCCTTCTCTTTTTCTTTCTTTATGAAAATTGAAAATATGTAAAAAGTAAACACTCTAGCCTCTTCTCTCTATCTCTTAATATTCCTTAATAATATCTATGCAAACATGACGTATAACAGATGCGTTGAGATAATATTGATGATATGTTAAACGAATGAGTCGAGATATATTGATATACGACAAAAAATTTATTAGTTTTGACCAAAACTTTATTGACTTCGACCAGAACCTATAGCGACAACATGTAGTCACTATAGGTCGTCGCTAAAAGCTTTTTTTACCATAATAACAGATCTGGTTTACTCTTATCCTCACAAACATATTACACACTCTTATCCTCACAAACACATTACACACTCTTATCCTTACAAACACATTACACACTCTTATCCTCACAATCACTAACACATTACACACTCTTATCCTCACAACCACCATCTCACCTACCACCACCACCACTGCCCTGCTTATCCAAATGGAGCCATATGTAGCTTTTCAGTGTCCTTGTGGAAAAGGAGATGTATTGCTCATAAAATCACATCAACCTCACAATCGTGGTAAACTATACTATGCATGTCGTCTTTCAAATGAAAACAGTCATAAGTTTTTATTTATATAATATATAACTAATTTGGTTGTTAAAAAGACATTTTCTATTATTTGCTTACTCTGTAACAGTCAATAATAAAATATCTTAGATGTGGATATTTTATGTGGAATGATGAGCTCATGCTTGGTCTAAGTTCTTCTTCTATACCTTCAACACCTCTAAGTTTTTCTGCGGGACCTTTTGGATATGCACTGAGTCTTGAAAATGTAGATTGCTCAATTTGCAAGTTTTTGGCTGCAAAGATAAAGATACTGGAGGCAACACTAGATATGGAAAGGCATCCCAAGAACCACACACGTGAGTTAACTGCAACACTTTCACGAGCTTTTAAATGATATGTAAAAATTTGGTGTGTAGTAGTTTTTCACTTAGCCAAAGCAATTTAGCATTTGCAATGTAATTCGTATGTTTTAATGTGTTATTAATGTTAAAACGTTAATCGATTAAGAATGTAATTCGTATGGTTTAGTTATTTATTGTGGTTTAACACCGTTCAATTCAGTTAACTTATCAAATCAACCGGAATAATTTTAAATCACTTATAGTTAACTTAAAATGTTTATAATTAATTTAAATAATTTTTTTAATAAGAGTTTTTTTTAACGACCACCTTTAGCAAATACATGTAGTGTCGCTAAAGGGTTACCGTCAAAACTTCTGCCACCGGGAAAGTAAAGATTTTACCTGAATATTTTAGGTGTTTTTTTTTCTTTTCTTTTTTCCTTTCTTTTTTTTTTTTTTCTTTCTTTCTTTCTTTTTTTTTATCATCTTTATTCTTTTTTCTTTCTTCTTCTTTCTTTTTTTCTTTTTTTTATCTTTTCATTTTTCTTCTCTATTTTTTTTTCTTTTTGTTTCTTCTTTTTTTTGTTTTCTTAATCTTCTTTCCTTTTTTTTTTCTTTCTTCCTTTTTGTCTCATTTGCCAGACTTCTAGCGACCCCATGTAGTTGCTAGAAGTTATGGTTAAAGTTGGACTTTTTGCTAGTTCTTTCTTGACAATTTTATGTGTCGTTGCGTGACTTCTAGCGACCCCCTGTAGTCGCTAGAAGTTATGGTCAAAGTTGTACGTTTTGCTAGTTTTTGTTTTGTTGTCTACTAGCGACCACGTGTAGTCGCAAAAAGTGAAAGTTTGGTCGCTAGAAGTTTTGGTCAAAGACGGAGCATGAAGGTGGATTTTTTTGTCGTCTAGTGCACCTACGGCAACTACATTCCGTGGTCGCGAGAAGTTGTTTTTAGTGTAGTGCCACTTGCTCTCTCCCGATCGAGTTGATATTGGTCATACGAGTGAGCTTTTAGTTTACTTTTATGGATTAAAATCAATTTATGTTGAACTCAACTCTCTCATTTTAGTGATGTTATGAGAGTGAAAAAACCAATGGGTCTAATTCTTTAAGGAAAATACTGCATTCATAAAAATTTTACAAATAAAATTTCACAAAATGACTTGTCACCAATCAAATTAATCTTAATCAATTCTTTTTCTATCTTTTACATTCATAACTCCTAATGGATGCATGACAAATCATTTTGTGAGAAAAAATTTTGTGGATGTAGAACACTTCATTTTTTAATTAGAGGTGGATTTATTTTTTTCATTCACTTTGTTTTCATTGGTTAAGGATAGGCAACATAAGTAGTGAACATAATAGGATCATTGTCCTTACTTTTTTCACTAAAAAGTAAAAAACTTTGTTATTCGGTGATATTATACTTGGCATTATTAAAGCCACTTTGTTTCCATTCTCACTATGGACGTCACTATAAACATGCATTACTATACGGATGGTTAGGACATGTTTCTTTTTTCTTAACCGACATTTTGCTAACAAACTCATTTGCCTATAGGAAAGTTTTGTGTTTTGTCAGAGAAATGTTATGCCCACAAAAGATTTACAAAAAAGTTTTCATATAATGATATGGCAACATTATTTGTCAACCAAGATAATTATGAAAGAGCAAGACCTTTTTTGATTGGAGAAATAATATTGTCACATCATTGTGTAAAAACATTTTTGTAAATATTTTGTGGATATATATCATTTATCTTCTTTTTAACTTATTACAAACAAAATTCCTTACGCTCAGTTCTCGAGTTTTAAAGCACTAGAAAAGAAAAGAAAAGAAAGTAAAAGAAAGGTAAAAAAAAGAAAGTGAAGGAAAAAGAAAAAAAGTTAGTCACTTATTTTGTGTTCTCAAGTTTCAAATAATTGAAAGGAAGGAACAGAGACCAGATTTGTAAACTTACGATTTATACCATCTAAACAAAATAATCTACCAGATGTACGACAACAATTGAATGATGAGGGTAATTTCATTATAAAGCATAATCCTTTCAATCCTTTCACAATCTCCCAAAAATGGGAGGAAAGTTTGGGATAAAAAATTTCAATATATCAGATCTTTTTCCTTTCCTTTCATTTCTTTTCTTTTTACAAAAAATCTCAAAAACAAAAATATTTTTTAGTCCCTTTCCATTTCTTTTCCTTTCTCTTCAATTTTAATCTCGAGAACACACCGTTAATGTAAAAGGGGGCAAAACCTACCCTCTTCTACTTTTTCTTTTTCTTCTTTTCTGGTTACCAACCAACAATTTTTCCATTTCTTCTTGTTCATTTAGTACACAAAACTTCTCACCACTGCACCACCAATCGCCACCACCGGCACCACCAATCACTACCGCACCACACAAACCTAAAAGCATCGTCGCCTCACCACACTACTTCTCCGTCGTTCACCTTCACCGTGTTGTTCCCTAAACCCCAAACAATCCACTGTTGTGCGCCACCGCACACTCTTGCAGATCTAATGACCACCACTGCCAAATTTTAACACTTATAATATGTCGTCATCCGCTACCTTCATGCCGCAGGTGACATCCTTTCTCCATCACATCCTCCATGTTGTAACTTTGATGCCACCTCCAATCTGCTGTGAAAAATTTGGTATTTTTTTAAGGGGTTAAGGAAGATGGTTTTGAGTTTTTTATAAAGCAAATTACCAAACAAGTCTACTTGTGTACCCCTTTAATCAAGCCAGACCATTTTTCATCACTTTACCAAAACGACCCAAGATGCCTTAACTCGTGCATCTCAACGCACAAGGTTTATGCATATCGGACACATTTGGTTATGCACACAGGCGCATAAGATTTATGCATATATTTGTTTTTCGTTTGTATTCATGTAAATAATAAGAGGACAAATGCGTGTTGGAATTTGTAACACGTTTTAGTCAAAAAGAAGAGGAACTATAAAGATTGTTGATGTGCCAAATATTATAATAAAAGTTTTACTAGTACGAAGAAAAATATCATTCAAAGAAAAACTATGCAGGGAATATGTAACTAAATTTTATGTGTTATTCTTTTGTGTACAAAAGTTATAAAACATTGTTGTGCTAGACCATTACTAATATACACATTGAGTGACAAATCCACTGTCATTTTGACAGTGGGCCACTTGCTAAAATAACAGGCACTGTCGTTTTGACAGTGGGCCAGGTGCCAGTATCGGGCTCTCATTTTGGGCCAGCCCGATTTTAGTTTTTTTTTAATTTATGCACAAAGTAGGAGGGAAAAAAAATATTACAAAAATTCCGATTTATTCAGATAAAAAAAATGCCCGCGAAAACATTTTCGATACCTAATAACTTTAAAATAATCGATATGGTCACAAACGTACAACACATTATATTAAAAAAAACCCATATAGCAAAAAAAAAACACTTTAAACATGAGGCCCAACACATAAGCCATATAAAAAAAATTATTACTAATATACACATTTGTCGACAAACTAGCCTAAAATTCGCATAAAATGTGGCCAAAAATCTGGCCCAAAGTAAAAAAAAAAAAACTAGCCCAAAATTAGCCTGAAATCTGGCCCAAAGTAAAAAAAAATACAAAACGGTCCCTCAACTTTTAACTATTTACGATTTTCTTACACAAAAAATCCCGTAAAAAATTAACAAAAAAAACCAAAAAATAGCCTAAAATCTGGCCCAAAGTAAAAAAAAGAAATAGAAAACGGACCCTTACCTTTTAACTATTTACGATTTTCTTACACAAAAATTCCAGTAAAAAAAATTTACAAAACCGTCCCAAAAAAAGAAAATATTCGGGAAAAAATTAGCCCGTCCCAACACAATTTTTTTTCCCCGAATCATACAAAAAAAGAAAATATTAAAAATTAGGCCCGCCATAACGCACCGCCCAAAAAAAAAACCCCCGAAACGTAAAAAAAATATTCGGGAAAAAATTAGTCTCGCCGCAACGCGCGGGTTCTTTTGCTTGTATAACACATTTGTGGACAAATCTATTGTCGTTTTGACAGTGGGCCACAATGCTACAGTAACAGGCTCCCATTTTGGGCCAGCCCGATTTTGATTTTTTTTTTTTCTAAATTTGTATGCACAAAGTAGGAGGAAAAAAAAATTACAAAAGTTCCGATTTATTCAGATAAAAAAATACCCGCGGAAACATCTTCGATACCTAATAACTTTAAAATAATCGATATGGTCACAAACGTACAGCCCATTATATTAAAAAAAACCCATATAGAAAAAAAACATTTTAAACATGAGGCCCAACACATAAGTTAACTTTAAAATAATCGATATGGTCACAAACGTACAACCCATTATATTAAAAAAAACCCATATAGCAAAAAAAAAACAACGCTTTAAACATGACAGTGGGCCAGGTGCTACAGTATCGGGCTCCCATTTTGGGCTAGCCCGATTTTAGTTTTTTTTTTTTAATTTATGCACAAAGTAGGAGGGAAAAAAAATATTACAAAAGTTCCGATTTATTCAGATAAAAAAAATACCCGCGGAAACATCTTCGATACCTAATAACTTTAAAATAATCGATATGGTCACAAACGTACAACCCATTATATTAAAAAAACCCATATAGCAAAAAAAAACAACGCTTTAAACATGAGGCCCAACACATAAGCCATATAAAAAAAATTATTACTAATATACACATTATAAATATACACAATCGGTGACTAATACACTGTCGTTTTGACAGTGGGCCAGGTGCTACAGTATCGGGCTCCCATTTTGGGCCAGCCCGATTTTAGTTTTTTTTAAAAAAAAAAAAATTTATGCACAAAATAGGAGGGAAAAAAATATTACAAAAGTTCCGATTTATTCAGATAAAAAAAATACACGCGAAAACATCTTCGATACCTAATAACTTTAAAATAATCGATATGGTCACAAACGTACAACCCATTATATAACCCATATAGCAAAAAAAAAACAACACTTTAAACATGAGGCCCAACACATAAGCCATATAAAAAAAATTATTACTAATATACACATTTGTAGACAAAATACACTGTCGTTTTGACAGTGGGCCAGGTGCTACAGTATCGGGCTCCCATTTTGGGCCAGCCCGATTTTAGTTTTTTTTTTTTTAAATTTTTATGCACAAAGTAGGAGGGAAAAAAATATTACAAAAGTTCCGATTTATTCAGATAAAAAAAATACACGCGGAAACATCTTCGATACCTAATAACTTTAAAATAATCGATATGATCACAAACGTACAACCCATTATATTAAAAAAACCCATATAGCAAAAAAAAACACTTTAAACATGAGGCCCAACACATAAGCCATATAAAAAAAAATTATTACTAATATACACATTTGTCGACAAACTAGCCTAAAATTCGCATAAAATGTGGCCCAAAGTAAAATTTTTTTTTGCTTGTTTTCACATAAAGGTGGAAAGTGGAAACTACAAAAGTATCAATTACGTTGGGCCAATTGTATTGAGCTAAAAAATGTTGAGGCCCAAATATTTATCCAACAGTTGTCATCCTTCCGATATACTAGTGCCACACAAAACTATAAAAGTGATAAGAGTGCAATGGCTCCTATATAAAGTTATAAACTACATGTAATTGTAATTTGTAGATCAGCAG
>BQNB010034916.1:0-51252 GCA_026074375.1 Tanacetum coccineum
GCAATACATTTTGTATAACTGTATGGGCTAGAAATCTTTGAACTTTGAACAAGGGGACAAGTGAAGCTTCGGCTTATGTAACAAATACTTTGTTTTAATCCAATGTATCAGTTTTTAAATGACTTTTTGGTCGTTCTATATACATCTTGTGTTATTGATCTAAGAAGTAACATGCCCCGGACTCTTATTTCGCTACGACCCAATTTGGGGGTGTTACACTTGTCACAATAGCATTGAATTGAGTGAAGCCACTATCAATAGTTTCTTCATTGAAGATTGAGAACTTCTCGTATTCGTAGGTAAGAAGATCAATCATGCAATTCTTTACTTGTGAATTTCCTTGGTGAGTGATGATAAGTGTATGCCATATTGATGACATCAAATAACGTCTATTTTATAGCATCATTTATCCCATGTTATTAACCCATTTTGTATAGTTATTGCAAAGAATTGTTACTTAATCGTTTATATTTGAGAATTGCAGTAATTATGGAGTAATTGGTAAAAGTTACTAAAAGGCGTGCATTCTGGAGCTTAAATGAAGATATTTTGAAGATTACTATTCTGAAGACCAATACGCCGTATCTATCAAGGAAGATACGACGTATCTGTGCCAGCACTCACCAAAGACCACAGAAGGATAAAGATCAATACACCATATCCAGAGGACTCAATACGCCGTATTCAAGATATGAAATCAATATAATATTCTAGAAGATATCAAGCGTGGTCCCTACTCCAAGAAATCCCCAATACGCCGTATCCAACACATGGATACACCGTATCCAACCGACTTCCAGACCTTATAAATAGAAAACTCAAAAACGAGTTTTAAGTATGCTAAATCATATTCTCGATACCTAAACCACAAAAGTCAATTTTCAGAGTGAGAGGAAAAGTAGCCGAAGTAGGGTCGAGCAACTGAGCTATGCCAGAGCCGTAGAGACAACATTAAGTCATGTACTTTAGTAATCGTTCAGTTTTTGGTATCATTCTTTAACTCGGTTAGTTTACCTTGGCTAAATAATTGATCTTGTATTTATTATGACGTTTGAAGGCTAATACCTTCGGGTATTAGCCATTATTATGAAGATCTGAATGTTTGGTATTTGTTTATCTTGATTTCTTGATTTATCGTTGAGTGCTTGTTTATGTTTATCAATTTATACTTGTTTACGCGCTTTTCTATGCGACCTATCATTCAACTGGATCTAATGAAGCAGACGAAGTGGATCTAGAGTCCGGGATAGCTCTCCATATAGTGATTTATACATCTAGAATAATAGTTACATAAATATTGTCATTCTAAGTCTGTGTCTAGGATACGCTTCGTGCTTAACTAGTTAATTGAATATTGCCAATGGTTTATTGATCGTGTTGACTAGCAGGTGACCTAGATAATTCAACAAGTAACGTTCTGATTCTATTAGATAGTTGGACAAGTGGACTACTAGTGTATAAATTTCCATTAAGCGTAATGGGTTAGTTTCTCTACTATCTGGGGAGAGGTGGAAGGGGAACATGAAAACTACGTGCTTTAATGCCCTTATTGATAGTGGTTTATGTAAATATAGAGAGGGTTGGGAGTTATGGAAAGGTGGGTAGTATTTGTGTCATTGTGCGTGAGGTGGTGGTTAGAAGTTGGAGTTTGTTGGTGTGGAATACATCTTGAGTATGAATGTTTTGCAACTTAATAAAAACCGACGTTCTAAATCAAACACTCTCACACACTCTCAGGTTAATACATGTATTATATAAGGTTTGACCGCTATTTCATCTTTTGTTAATTAGCTTGCGTGGGTAAAAGTGCCTTGAATTGATTGTAGTCACCAACCAAACTGTGCCAGTGTCTCAGGCTGAAAACCCCCCTTTTCCTGTTAGAATAGGTTTAGAATAGAATAGAATTAACAAAGATTAGATAACCAAGATATTAATTAAATTAATATATTTAACCTCGCTTCAAGTGTTCGACACCCTACTTACCACGAAACTACTACTGATCGGGTACACTGCCCGTTAAAGTGTTGTTTTTGGTTTAGTCAGAAAAATATAAATTTAAAACTTGAATCATCTTAAATATACCATACAACGACAGCACATCAAGTTTTTGGCACCGTTGTCGAGGAGTGAAAATTAATCTTGATTTTTATTTGATATTTTGGTTTTTAACATTAGATTAGATCTAACCCTTAGGATTAGTGTAATTTAGATTATTGTATATTCTTGTATATTCTGTAAATTTTGTATATTTGTCTTTAATTGTTTGCTTGTATATTCGTGTGTTTAATTGTTTACGTATTTAATTGTTTTTCTTAAATACATTGTTCTGCTCGACAGTTGAATACGGCATATCCACTTCCATCGAATACGGCGTATCTAGTTTTCTGTCCAATACAGGGTATTCATCCCAACAGATTAATATGGCGTATCCATTTCTGTTGGATACGGCGTATCGATCATCTGGAACAGAAGCAAATTCTAAGTTTTCTGTGATTGATTTTCCTGCCAAAATTTTTCTACTTTTCTTTAGAGCAAATCCTACTGATTGTTTATCCCTTGTTTCAGGTAGTGCATGACAAGAATTCTACGAACAAACTATTTACACCTTACAAAGAACCTGAATGAGAATTTCGATCATCAAGGAGACACTTCAAGACCTTTTATTTGTTTAATGTCGGTTTACGTTAATTGTTGATTTTTAGTTTACGCGATTTAATATCGACTAAAATTAAAAGTAACCACATAAATATTCAAAGTAAATACTTTTGAGTTTATTCAAGTAAAATGACATGAAAATGTGGATTGTCACAGTCTTCCCCCGTTAAAAAAATTTCGTCCTGAAATTCAATTTGAGTTGCCCTCCGGTGGGTTGCTGGTGAAGGGATGCGGATACTTGTTTTGAAATTGGTCTTCACGTTCCCACGTAAACTCTGGACCTCTTCTAGAGTTCCATCGAACTTTGATAATCGGTATACGGCTTTGCTTGAGTCGTTTGACCTCGCGGTCTATGATTTCTACCAGTTCTTCGACAAAGTTAAGCTTATCGTCAACTTGGATCTCTTCCAGAGGTATGACGAGTGTTTCGTCGAATAAGCATTTCTTCAGATTGCACACATGAAAGACATTGTGAACACTACTTAGTTCTTGCGGTAGCTCAAGTCGGTAAGCTACCAGACCAACCGTCGCTAAGATTTTGAACGATCCAATGTATCGGGGGTTTAACTTTCCACGTTTGCCAAAACGGATCACTCCCTTCCAGGGTGAAACTTTTAACCTGACCTTGTATCCAACTTGGAACTCAAAGGGCTTACACCTCTTATCAGCGTAACTCTTTTGTCGGTCACGTGCAACTTGCATTTAGTTTCGGATTTTAACGATCTTCTCTATTGTTTTCGTGAATGATTTCTGGACCGGTGAGTTGGACGTCTTCGAATTCGGCCCAACAAACAGGTGAACGCCACTTTTGACCATAAAGTGCTTCAAATTGTGCCAACTTGTGTGGTGTGATAATGTGTTAGACCAACAAGACAAACTGTTGTCTTTTATTCCCGCTCTTGCGTAACCGTTGCATGTGCGCATAATCTTAGAGCCTCGATGGATGCCCTCTTATTGGCTAACGAGATCATGTTCCGTTCCAGCCAACTAGAATCAGACACGTAGCAAGGTCTAGGTCATTCCTAGGGTTTACCTATAAATAGCTCATCATTTACCCGAATCAGGTATGTTCTTACACACTCACTACTTTTCTCTCTAAAAACAATACCATTTCCAGTTTACTGATTTCATACACAAAGTGTTCGTTGGGTACACCCTCACTTCGTGCTAACCAAGTGATTTGTTCTGTCTTATTTCAAATTTCACATCCCGCTTTGAAGTACGCCAAGTCTATTCTCCACACAAAGGCTATAATCAAGTAGGTGCAATTCATTGTACGATCAGTTGTAATCTTGCGAATGCACGAGAGCTTATGAGGCTAATTGTTGAAATAGAGGAGTGCATGAACCATAGGGCTGCCTTGATTAAGGAGGTAGAGATCTTGACCGGTTCTATTCATGTTGTTCAAGGTACCAATAAGTTAAAGATAACTTAAGAATGGGGTGTAGAAAAGCTTAGGAGGTTGAATGAGATGGTTTTTGAAGCCCGCCATGATGCACATGACAACACGGTATTCATGACTAGCCTACTTGGCCGCCTTACTTAGATTTTCATATTTAGTTGTTGGTTGGGTACTTTTTGTGATGCTTATTGGGAATTAAGGGCTTCTACAAGTTTTTACTGCTGGTTCAACTTAGTACTGCTAAGAGAAGACTTAGTACTGCCAAACTAAGTTAGTACTGTTAGTGCCCATATATATATTTTTATATATTTTTTATAGTTAGTACTGCCAGTACAAAATGTTAGTACTGTCAGTTTATTAGTACTGTTAGTTATAATAGTTAGTACTGTTAGTTATAATAGTTAGTACTGCTTATGTGATATGCATGAGATATATTAGGAATAGATATGCATGATCATGTAACGTGTTTTGTAAGCCCAATATGGTTTTCTTGGTGTATAAAAGGAACCCTACGACATAGATCTAGATATCAAGTTTTATATAGTTTTTTATAGCAAATATAGTTAGTTTCAAAGTTATTCTGTTACTTTGATTGTGTTTAATATATTGAAAGTTTAGCAAGATCTTGTTTTACTGTTTCATTGTTCTTCTTAGTATTACAAGCTAGATTCCGCATAGTTTATAGTATTCACAATCTTAGTTTCTACTATAGTTGTTTTGGATCTATCTAACACAACTAAGCTTTAACGAGCTAAGTAAGATCTGTTCAAAAGGGATCAACAAGTGGTATCAGAATTATGTTGAGTATTTGATTAAGATGAACACTACATCTATACAAGATCTCATATTCAAAGAGAAGATGGGGTCACAATCAGAAACTACCCAAACAGTGCCTGCACTATAACTTCTAGTACTCAAAACTGGAGACTATGATCTCTGGAGCATGAGGATGGAGCAATATCTTACTCACACTGATTATGCTCTTTGGGTGGTTATTGTGAATGGTGATACACCTGTTATTGCATCAGCTAGTGCTGGTACTAAAGGTCTCATTCCTCCTAAAACTGCTGAAACAAAAGCTTAGCAAGAAGAATGAATTGGAAAGCATAAAACGACATGTTGTTGCCATTCCTGATTTTTGGAGCACCTATTGAAGTTCAATGGAATCAAAGATGTAAAGACCTTATGGAAGCATTAAGGGCCAGGTTTGGATGGCAACAAAGAATAAAGAAAATGCCAGAAAAATCTTTCTGAAAGTGTGCAATATGAGAATTTTACTGCATCAGGATCTGAGGGAATGAATAAAACCTATGATAGGTTCAAAAACTCATCAGCCAAATTGGAAATTTCTGGTAAGTTATCTCTCAGGAAGAAGGCAAATCTGGAAGTTGCTAATAAGTCTACGATCAGCTTGGAACATATTGTTTAATCATGAGAAACAAATCTGATCTATACACATTGAGCATGGATGATTTGTACAACAATTTGAAGGTGTATAAAGCTGAGATTAAAGGCCAATCAAGCTCAAGTTCAAACTCTCAGAATGTGGCTTTTGTGTCTTCAGAAAACACTAGCAGTACTAATAAAGTAGTTAATAGTGCTTATGAAGTTTCTACTGCTAGTTCACAGGGATAAGCTTCTTCCTCAACTTATGCTGATGATGTCATGTTTTCCTTCTTTGTTAATCAATCTAATAGTCCACAATTGGACAATGAAGATCTGGAGCAGATTCATACTGATGATCTTGAAGATATGGATTTCAAATGGCAGGTGGCCATGCTTACCATGAGGGTGAAAAGATTCTTAAAGAAGACAGGAAGGAATTTGAATTTCAATGGCAAAGAAACTGTTAGCTTTGATAAGACAAAGGTTGAATGTTACAACTGCCATATGAGAGGTCACTTTGCTAGAGAATGCAGGGCACCAAGGAATCAGGGGAATAGAAATGGGGATGCTTCGAGAAGGATTGTACCAGTGGAGACTCCTGCAAATGCATTGGTTATTCAAGATGGGATAGGTGGCTATGATTAGAGCTTTCAGGCTGAAGAAGGCATCATAAACTTTGCTCTAATGGCCTATACACCCCAAGGTTTATCAAGTTCAGACTTCGAGGTACATACTTGCTCTAAAGATTGCTTGAAATCATATGAAACTCTTCAAAAATAGTATGATCAACAGCGTGAAGCTCTTAATAAATCTAATCTAGAAATTATAGGTTATCAAAAATAGGATTAGAATCATTAGAAGCTAAGATAGTTATTCATGAAAAGAATAAAGCTGTTTATGAAGAAAATATTGCATTTTTAAAGTATGATGTCTAAGTGAAAGATATTTCTACCAAAGACCTTAAAAATCAGTTAGAATAAGCTTTAAAAGAGAAAGATGATTTGAAACTTAATCTAACAAAATTTGAAGAATCATCAAAGAATCTAACTAAACTGATTAATAGTCAAATAAGTACTAAAGACAAAGTTGGTCTGGTTATGATAGTCGATGAATGATGAGTTGAAGTTAGTTCATAGTGTGTTTAAACAGTAGAAAAAGTGATGTGGATGATAGTCCAGTAAATGATAGGTTCAAAACAGGTGAAGGGTTTCATGCAGTTCCCCCTCCCTACACTAGGAACTACATGCCCTCAAGACTTGACTTATCCTTTGCTGAGTTAGATGATTCTTATATATAGACTAAGTGGTGAATTGAAAATAGTTATCTAAGTTGTAAGGATATTGTAGAAAAGCCTAAAACGGTTAGGCATGGTGCTCCTATCATTGAAGATTGGGACACTGGTAGTGATAATGATAATGTGTTTAGACCTAAATCTGATCAGACAAAACCAAAGTTTACTAAAATTAATTTTGTCAAATCTGATGAGAATGTAAAATCTGTTAATAAGGAAAATACACATAGGCAAGTCAGAATATCCTAGAAAAAAGTCAAAAAGTCCTTGGGTAATTGAAGAAATGGAATGGATGATGACTCAGGAAACTAGAAAATGGTTTTGAGTTCAATAAAGAAAGCTTGTTTTGTTTGTGGGAGTTTTAATCATTTAATCACAAAAAAAAAAAACAAAAAATTAGGGGGGGGACTTTGGTGGGGATTTTTTTTTTTTCATGAAAAGAAAATGGATAGTTAGAAAACCAGTGTTGACTAATAAGGGACAGGGTTTACCTGGTCAAAAGGGAAAATTAGACCAGTACTGGAACCATTGCTCAAAGGGTGAACACACCAAATAAATTTACTCACCTCATCCTACAAAGGAATTTTGTTTCCAAACTAGCAGTTGTAACAAAGTCAGACAGTGAGTACCAGTTATTACTGCTAAGCAAAACTCTCCAAGAGTAGCAGCATCAATTAGTACTGCTAGGCTTGTTAATACTGCTGCCTTTAAATTAAAAGTGAATGATGCATTACCCAAAACATATTCTTATTTTAAAGCACATTCACCAATAAGAAGGGCTTTTAACCAAAAATCAGCAGCTAAAACCAATAATCTTAATGAAAAAGTTAAAACTGCTAGGATTAACAATGTAACTATTGCTGGGCCAAAAGCAGTAGTTAGTGTTGCTGTAGGAAATGGGGAAAATGTTGTTAAGTCCTAAGCATGCTGGATTTGGAGACCAACAGGAAATGTTATTGACCATACCTCCAAAGACAATGGATCATACATGATTAAGATTTGACTATGTTTTGACTCTACAGGCTAGCTCAAGTCAGTAATGGTTTGGGTCCCCAAGAGAAACTAATTCTCTCATTTTGAGTGCAGGGTAATCCACAATATACTTTATAGGATCAAGGGATTTTTGACAGTGGATTCTCCCGGCATATGACAGGAAATAAGTCCTTTCTTACAGATTATCAAGAGGTTGATGGTGGATTTGTTGCATTTGCAGGAAGTTTTAAAGGAGGTAAAATTACTAGAAAGGTAAAATTAGAACTGGGAAATTAGACTTTGAAGATGTATACTTTGTAAAGGAACTTAAGTTTAACCTTTTCTCTGTCTCACAAATGTGTGACAAGAAAAACAGTGTTCTTTTCACTGAGACTGAATGTCTTGTTCTATCTCCTGACTTTAAGCTACTTGATGAAAGTCAAGTCTTGCTTAAAGTCCTAGACAGAACAACATGTACAGTTTTGATCTAAAGAATGTTGTTCCTTCAGGAGATTTGACTTGTTTATTTGCAAAGGCTACAATAGATGAGTCCAATTTATGATAGGAGCTTAGTATATAAAACTTTAAAACCTATATGAACAAACTTGTGAGGGGAAACCTTGTTAGAGGTTTGCCTTCAAAGCTTTTTGAAAATGACCATACTTGTGTTGCTTGTCAGAAGGGAAAGCAACACAAAGCTTCTTGTAAGACCAAGCTTGTGAGCTCTATCAGCCTACCTTTACAAATGTTGCATATGGACTTATTTGGGCCAACATCTATAAGGAGTATCAATCACAAGACATATTGCCTTGTTGTCACTGATGACTATAGTAGGTTTAGTTGGGTTTTCTTTTTGGCTACTAAGGATGAGACTAGTGAGATCCTTAAAACTTTATTACTGCATAGAAAACTAAAATAAATCATAAAGGTTATAAATCATGGTTGTGACATAGACTGAGTTTAAAAATAAATGACATGATATCAGTTCTGGTGGGTTGAAAGGGATTAAAGGGATGTTTAGTGTTTGCCAGAACTCCACAACTAAATGAGTTGCTTAAAAAAAGAAACATGAAAACTAATAGAGGTAGCTTGACTATGCTAGCAGATTCATTATTACCTACTTACATTTTGGGCTGAAGTAGTTAGTACTACTTGTTATGTTTATAATAGGGTTCTAGTGACCAAGCCTCACAACAAGACACCTTATGAGCAATTACATGGTAGACCACCTAGTATAAGTTTTATGAGACATTTTGGGTGTCCTGTGACTATTCTTAATACCTTAGATCCTTTAGGCAAATTTGATGGGAAAGCAGATGAAGGCAAATTTGATGGGAAGGCGGATGAGGGGTTCTATGTTGGATACTCTATAAATATCAGCTTTTAGGGTATTTATTTAACACTAGAAACTAGGAAAGGAGAGGAAGAACCTACACATAACCTTCTTGAAAATAAACCCCAATGTTGCGGGAAGTGGACCAATTGGCTCTTTTGATATTGATTTACTAACAAACTCTATGAATTATGAGCCAGTTATTGCAGGGAATCAAACTAATAAGAATGCAGGTAACAAGGATAATGGTACTCAACAATATATTCTGCTACCATTACTTTATAATAGTCCATAGAGCTCAGAGGATGCAGTTGCTGATGATGCTGGTAAAAAGACTAATGAAGAACCAGCAAATGAGGGTGAAAGAAATGGTCAAGAGAAAGAAGGAGCTTCATTATAAAGAGATGACCAGATATGTGCAGATTTTAGAGCTAAATTTGATAATTTGCTTGTTTAACAGAAGGAAGGTTATGCTAACAGAACTAACAGAGATAGTACTATTAGTCCATCTATTAGTACTGCTGGGTAAAATTTTACTAATGCTGATGATCTTCCTACTGATCCTCTCATACCTGATTTGGAGGATACTGGTATCTTTAGTGGTGCATATGATGATGAAGATGTGGGTGTAGAGGCTGACCTTAACAACTTGGAAACCACCATGAATGTCAGTCCTATTCCCACAACCAGAATTCACAAGGATCATCCTAAAGACCAGATCATTAGAGACATAAATTCAGCTACTCAAACAAGGAGGATGACCAAGATTTTTGAAGAACATGCTATGGTCAGTTACATCAAAAAGCAGAGGAGAACAAATCACAAAGATTATCAGAACTGCTTATTTGCATGTTTTCTCTCTCAAAATGAACCCAAAAAGGTGATTCAAGCTTTGACAGATCCAAGCTGGATAGAAGCAATGCAAGAGGAGCTTCTGCAATTTAAACTTCAAAAGGTTTGGACTCTGGTGGATCTTCCTAAAGGCAAGAGGGCTATTGGAACTAAGTGGGTGTATAGAAACAAGAAAGATGAGAGAGGAATTGTAGTTAGAAATAAGGCAAGACTGGTTGCACAAGGTTATACCCAAGAAGAAGGAATTGATTATGATGAAGTTTTTGCTCATGTTGCTAGGATTGAAGTAATCAGGTTATTTTTGGCTTATGCATCATTTATGGGACTTATTGTATACCAGATGGATGTAAAGAGTGCCTTTTATATGGTACTATTAAAGAGGAGGTGTATGTGTGCCAACCTCCTAGTTTTGAAGATCCATAGTTCCCTGATAAGGTTTATAAGGTAGAAAAAGCTTTATATGGTCTACATCAAGCTCCTAGAGCCTGGTATGAGACCTTGTCTACCTACTTATTAGAAAATAGATACAGAAGAGGCACTATAGATAAAACTTTGTTCATCAAGAAGGACAGAGGTGATATCCTGTTAGTACAGGTGTATGTTGATGATATCATCTTTGGGTCTACAAAGAAGTCTTTATGTGTTGAATTTGAGCAGATGATGCACAAGAGATTCCAGATGAGTTCTATGGGGGAGCTCACTTTCTTCTTAGGATTGCAAGTACAATAGAAGGAGGATGGAATTTTTATTAGCCAAGACAAATATGTGGCTAATATATTGAAGAAGTTTAATTTTACCACTGTGAAGGCAGCAAGCACTCCAATAGAGACTAACAAGGCATTGAACAAGGATGAAGAAGCTGAGGATGTAGATGTTCACTTATATAGATCAATAATTGGATCATTGATGTACTTAACAACTTCTAGGCCTGACATAATGTTTGCTGTTTGTGCTTGTGCAAGGTTCCAAGTTACACCAAAGACTTCATACCTTCATGCATTAAAGAAGATCTTTAGATACTTAAAAGGACAGCCTAAATTAGGCCTTTGGTATCCTAGAGATTCACCATTTGACTTTGAAGCCTTTTTTGATAGTGATTATGCTGGAGCTAGCCTTGATAGGAAATCCACAACAGGAGGTTGTCAATTTCTTGGCAAAAAGTTGATTTTATGGCAATGTAAAAAGCAGACTATAGTTGCAAACTCTACTACTGAAGCAGAGTATGTTTCTACTGCTAATTGCTGTGGACATGTGTTATGGATTCAAAATCAAATGCTTGATTATGGGTTCAACTTCATGAACATTAAGATTCATATTGATAATGAAAGCACCATTTGTATTGTGAAGAATCCAGTATTTCATTATAAACACAAGACATGAAAATAAGGCATCATTCATTCATGAGATTTTATGAGAAGAAGTTGATTCAAGTGATCAAGATTCACACAGACCACCACAATGTTGCAGATCTTCTCACAAAGGCTTTTGATGTTAGCAGGTTTAACTTTCTGATTGCTAGCATTGGATTACTTAATCTCTAAAGCATTGTTTGAGGGGAGGTTAATTAAGATTGGATGAAAGGAAATGTAACATTCAGCAGAAGTGGATCAAGGGTCAGGACAACCCATTGATCCCCAACATACATTCACATATGCTCAACTCTCTAATGAAGAACCAATCACTGTTTTATAATCATATCAACTTTAAAAGACCCACCAACCTAGGAAAGCCAAAAGGACCACTAAGATATCTCAGTCTAGTGGACCTATTCACCTTGTTTCAGATGAGACTGTCTATAAGGAGTGGGAAGACAATAATGGAAAGGGCTGCCACTACTGCTTCTAGCTTAGAACCAGGAGCAGGACATTGGTAACAGAAATAGGACCCAATCATGGCAACACTTAATGAATCTCTTCCTTAGGGAACTAATTCAGGTAGTGGTCTCAGGTGCCAAGTTACCATATTAGGGGTGCAGAAGCTTAAACTAGGTTTGAGGCTGCATCTAAACAGTCCAATGATCCACCTCTCTCAAGAGTTAAACACCACTTAGAAGTTAAACACCCTATTTTTGACATTTATAGCAGTGGAAAGCTATCTGGGGTATTATTTATAGTACACGTCATAATCTTAGAAACTGACTAAAAAGAGCGTTTTTAAAAGATAAGTTATTCATTCATTATTTCATCAGTGTTTTTACAAACGGAAGGTTAAAAATCTACATGAAACATAAGTTTGAATGGATAACTTTTTAGCCATCTTCAAGTCTTGTTCTCGTTCGTCAATGTGTCACTCCGTGCATAAGATGTTCAGTTACCTGTGATAATACATGCTAAAAGGTCAACACAATGGTTGAGTGAAATTTTCATACGGTTTATAATAAATTGTGTGAATACAAATCATATAAGAGTGGGTTACGTTGTTATACACCCATAAATGTAATAATTGCAATGAGTACAATTATTATAGAAAACAATATTATTGCGTCTAAGCTCATGGCACTCAAACTGACTAGTGTATATATCAATAATGATATATATAAAGATAATGGCCCCCGTGTAGGTAATTGCCATATACATATGAGTTTCAAATATAGTGCGTTTGGTTACCTATCCAGCTAACACAAACAGGATTCGTCAATCCCAATAGGCCTATTCATAATATTCATGTTCACTCGCAAGTGATTAATGGTCCATGATGGTGGGGGTATTTTAGGCTATTAAGGGGACTTACACAAACAGATGCAATAATATATTAGGAGAGCATACATTTAGAAAACACTTGTATTCATGGTTTATAGCATGTATCCCCCTTACGGGTTTATGAAATAGAAGATTTAAAAGTGAGGCTATGAACTCACCTTAATAGTATAAGGAAATCTGATTGATGGCAAAAGTATATCAAGTGAAAGTAACGGCTTCGTCACGCAACCTGGGTGATATGTCAAGTCTTAGTGTCGATAGTTTTGGTTTTAAAAACTTCAATAAGTTTAACGTATTACTTTAGATTTATTATTTTTGGGAATATTTGTATCTCTATTCGGGGCCATCATAAACATAGTCATGTAGTAAGGTTTGAGGAGCCTAAGACATTTAATCGTAAATTACAGCAAACTCGTCAAAACGTCATTACCCAAATAAAACTTCCTTATATGAAGATCCCTTCAGTAACGTGATACGATAAGACTTTAAGTTTCTTCAAAAGTTAGTCGATGATAAATTACGTTAAATATATAACGTATTTGTTTTATAATGCGTCGATCGGTGATTAATAACGATTAATGTGTCGGGTTTTAATAAAATAGAGTTTTATAATATTAATATATATTTTTATAATATTTGTATAAAATATGAATATTTTATATTTGAAGTTTGCAAATAAATGGCATAAAAAAAAAAAAAAAAAAGGCAATATATACCATTGTTTATAAACTTTTACAGTTTTTAGTCCTATATATAAATGTTATATAATTTGTAAAACCTTTATCTTTAAAAAAATTTGGCAAGAATATCCCTTTGAGTTATAACTTAATATAATTATAGAAATGGCCTTGTTTATAGTTAAGATTTTTCCAAAAGGTACAATTATATACCACTTGCATGAAAATAATTGCAAACAAAGTCCAAATTCCATGCAAGCTTATTTTTTGGATTTCAAAAGAGATTCTTGTAGGTTATAGTTATTATAATAAGCTAAAATAAGTTAGGATAAACAACTTTTACGAGCTTATAGCTTATGAAAAGGGTTTACGAGCTTAAAATGACAAATGGCCGTTTAGTTCGAAAAATTATCCAAGTGTGTTTAAGATTTTAAGACTTGATAATAAAAAGTTATAGAATGAAAATAAGATTATAGAAAATAGTTAAAACAACAGCTTATGAGATTAGCTTGTAGAATTAAAGAAAACGAGTTATTAGGGTTTTTAGGGTTCGTTTGGTTTTAGAAAATTAACCACACATGGTTTTGAGTTTAATGCTTTTAATAAAGGCTTAGATATGATCATGAAAGCCTTATGAAAGTTTTAAAACATAATTTTAGCTGTATGAACAAGAGGATGGCTTACTTGAGCTCAAAATGGGTCGAATGAGGTTTTTAGTACTCGTACGCCTAGAAACGACTTCACAAGGCTTCTTCTCTTGGTTCTTGGATTCACTCCTGGTCTTGTGGCTTCTCTTGATCCTTCTTGGCTGTTCTTAAGACTCCATTGTTGTTTATGTTTGAGTTTGAGGTGTGAGATTGAATGGTAAAGGGTTTGGCTATTTATAGCCTTAATAATCCTTGGAGGCCAAGTTAGCAAGAGTAAGGACCAAGGTGTGATGACTAAGGGCTGCTAGGGATGACAAGGAAGAGCTAGTGTGTGAGTGTTGAGAGCTAGAAGACTAGCTAAGCAAGGTGGAGGGGTTTTGGGGGGTTCGGCTAGAATGGAGTGACAAGGTGGTGATGTAGCAAGCTTGGTGGCCAAGAGTTGAAAGGGAGGTGCTTGTAAGCAGCTTAGGGTTGTAGTAGCTTAGTCATAGAGGTGCTAGGATACTTGGTTGGGTTTAAAATAGGTAGAAATGGAGGGAAATAGGGTATCAGGTTCATTTAGGGATCGGTCTAGGGTTTAGGGTTTTAAAATGTAGATTAGGGTTAGGATTAAGGGTAGATTATCATTTAGTATTAGTGTTAGGATTGAGATTAGGCTATAGGATTAGTTTAGGGTTAGTTTTAGGTTTAGGTTTATTTTTTTGTGAAAGTGAAATTAGGGTTTAGGGTTTTAGATTAGGGTTTAGGGATTGAATTAGGGTTTAGGTTTAAGGTTTAAAGTCATGATAATGCTTGTAACTTTTACTAAAGTGTCGGTAAGAAAACCAAGTGATTTAGGAGGTCAAATGACTAATTGACTTCTTGCAATTATTGAACTTTACATTGTGCTTTTCATGTGTTGTACATTGACTTATAGGGAAAATATAATTCAAATGTGGTGCTTTGTATACTTGTACACATGCTTTAAAGTCTTGCACATTCATTTTATATGTATGCATTACATATAATTAAGGTTTTGATATAAACGTTAACGTTTAATGCTTGTTTTGATATAACATTTTGAAAAGTACATTAAATGGATATTGTACTTGGTAAAAAATGTTATTAAGATTATAGACTTGAAATAATTAGGATGTTTACATGATATAACATAGATAGAGATGACATTGGTAGATGTGCGTTATGAGCTTCATTTTTACTTTTGAAGATTGCAGTTACGTTGCATAATGAGATAAAGCAAAAATGTCCCTATAAAAAATGATATATATATATATATTTTATATATTTATATTTATTTATATATATATATATATTTTATATATATATATATATATATATATATATATATATATATATATATAATAGATAGATATTACAGTGCATCTAATTTAATAGATGTATAATTACATTGATGAAAATTGCGGGTTGTTATAGTCTCCTTCCCTTAATACGAATCTATCCAAGATTAGTTGGATGTCGGTTGTGATGTTTGAACAGATTGCTGGATACTTGGCTCACGGAATTTGATCTTTGCATTTCCCATGTACATTATGGTCCTCTTTAGAGTTCCATGTACTTTTGAATTATAGAATAACACTTCTTTCAACTTGCTTGAACTCCTTACCATTCCATGATCCATAATTCAATTGGTTCTTCTTTTTTTTATTCAAAGTTGAGTTTGTCATCAAGCCAAAGCTCTTTCATTGGAATGACAAGGGATTCGTCAGATAAGCATTTCTTTATATTAGAAATGTGGAAAGTATTATGGACATTCCTGAGCTCTTCAGGAAGCTCTAGTTTGTATGCCACTGGACCGATCCGTTCATGGATTTTGAATGGTCTAATGTACCGAGGGTTAAGCTTCCCTCATTTTCCAAATCGGATACACCTTTACGAGTGATACGTTTAACATAACACGATCTACAACTTGAAATTCTTAAGCTTTAGGCCTTTATGTTGGCGTAACTTTCTTTGTCGATCTCTTGCTGCTGCAAGATTGTCGAATTTGCACTATCTTTTTAGTGGTTTCATGGATTATTTCTGGTCCTATAAGTTGAACATCTCCAATTTTGGCCCAGAAAACAGGTGATCTGCACTTTCGACCATAAAGTGCCTCAAATGGTGATGCCTTGATACCGGCATGGTAACTGTTATTGTATGAGAATTCTACCAATGGTAAGTGTCTTTCCCATCCTTTTCCCAAATCTATAACACAGGCTCGAAGCATGTCTTCGAGTGTTTGTATGGTTCTTTTACTTTGTCCATCAGTTTCAGGATGATATGCCGTACTCATGTCTAATTAAGTACCCAAAGCACTTTGTAATAATTTCCAGAATCTGGATGTAAAATGACTGTCATGATCCGAGATGATAGATATTGGCACTTCATGCCGAGAGACTATTTCTTTGATGTATAACCTTGTAAGAGTTTCCATACTATCTGTCTCTTGGGTAGGGATGAAGTATGCGGATTTGGTAAGGCGATCGACAATGACCCAGATTATGTCATGTCCGTTTGATGTTTTGGGCAGTTTTGTGATGAAATCCATTGTTATTCTCCCATTTCCACATAGGAATCTCTAGTTGTACTAGTAAGCCGGATGGCTTCTAACATGCTGCCTTAACTCTAGAACATGTTAAACATTTGCCAACATATTCAGCGATGATTGCCTTCATGTTAGGCCACCAATAGAGTTTCTTAAGATCCTGATACATCTTGTCAGAACTTGGGTGAATGGAATACTTTGATTTATAGGACTCATGCATGATCAAGTCTCTCAGATTACCAAAAAGTGGTAACCAGCTTCGGTTCTTAATACAACGCGTTCCATCAGGACGTATTTCAAATTATTTATCCCTTCCTTGTAAGTTTTCAGCCTTGATGTTTTCTTCTTTGAGTACTTCGGTTTGAGCTTTAAGAATTTGTGAGGGTATGTTTAGATGAATGGTCATAACTAATGATTTAACTCAGAGTGGTTTGATTCGTTCTTTCCGACTTAAGGCATCTGCTACAACATTTGCCTTTCCAGGATGATAATGAATCTCACATTCGTAATCTGTGAGCAATTACTAACAACGGCGTTGTCTCATGCTTCACTCTTCTGATCAAGGATGTGCTTGAGACTTTTATGTTCAGTGAAAACACAGTACATTTGGTGCCATATAGATAGTGTCTCCAAATTTTAAGAGCGAACACAACTACTCCTAATTCGAGATCATGAGTGGTATAGTTTTCTTCATTAGGCTTGAGTTGTCGGGATGCATATGCAATAACCTTCTCTTTTTGCATAACCACGCTCCCAGAATGGATTGGTATGATCACAGAAACAACATAAATCGTCGTTTCTTCTTGGTAATGCTAGATTGGAGCTTCCAAAGCTTCTGTTTTAAGTAATTGGAAAGCGACTCTTTGATCTGCCGCCCAAAATATACTTCTTGTTTTTCTGGGTTAATTCAGTCAAAGACTTTGCAATCTTTGAAAAACCTTTGATGAACTTCACAATATCAACTATCTTGAGTTCTATGAGGGAAGCATATGTAGGCAAATTTTATCAAAAGATAAGCATGCATAATATCATATATATAGCAAAGAGTCTATCAAGGTGCATGCAAGCATTGGTTTAGGATGATAAAATCAAAAGATCATCCATGGCAAGCTAAGTTGCCCATACTAAGTATTAAGTTACTAATAAGTAGCATAAGATTAAACACCTAAGCATAATAAATTAGTAAATAATATAGATAATAATGTCATAAAGTAATTTCCCCCATAGCTTACTTCTTCATGTTTCTCCACAATCTTCTTAGACTTATTCCGATTGACCTTACTCTACCACACTACTCATCTCGTAATTATACTTGACGGTTGATGATTTCGGTTTGGCGATTGTAAAAAGATTTGACATAACGGTCGGGGGAAGGAGTGCTTATACGCGAGGTCCCTTTGTCATTCCCATCGTCATCATCATCGTTGAGATGAGATGAGGATGGTTGATCGAAGGAGGAAGAAGAAGAAGTGGAATGACGACCTCTTCTCGTGCCACGATCTCTTTTGGGTTTCCGCTCTAGTTGAGCGGCAAGAAGAGTCATGACACGATCGTACAAGACATAGGACTCATTTTCTAATTCGGGATTTTCCCTAATGATGGATTTAAACAAACGAGTTAATAACATACCATAGGGTAGAATTAACCTCTTTTATTTAGTAACCCATTCCATTAGTTTTGTCATGAAATAGGCAAGGTTGAATTTTTCGGAGTGTACGACACAATAAAGCATATAACAAAGACATGCAGGAGCGAGTGTCTCCTTGAAATAAATGAACAAATTTATCCTTGTTGTGAGAGGCTTGACCTTTGAAGGGGATTTTTAGAATTTGATCAAATTTCTCAAGAGTGAAAGAGAATGACTTGTTTTGAATGACAAAGTTGACAACGAAGTGACCCTCGGGATTAAAGGTAAAAGTGAGTTCTATAGAACTCGAGAACAAAATGAGGTACAATTTGTTCGTTAATGTTTAACAAACAATCAAAACCGATTGACTCAAACTTGGCACGAATATGACTTATATTTTCAAAATTTTGACTCACAGCCCTTCCCTCATGAAAGTATCATTTTTCAAGGTTTGCCATTGTGTTTAGTAAGGGTTGATTAAATTCATTTGATATGAGAGGCATGTAGTTTCGTGTCTTTTGATGATCAAATCCGGTAACTCGAGGCCTTGTTACCTAAAATGACATTAATAAAATTATATTTTAATTGCTTATACTTGTATTGAAGTTTTAAGTTTGTGTCTAGTATGTGCCTATATGCAACAAATGTGGAGTAACGATTAACTCGACCTAAAAATAAAATCCTAAAAGTTAACCCAAACGCTCCTCAATTTGATTTTTCTCATCCAAATAAGTTGAAAAATACATATGAATTATGTATCTTGAAATTTGTTCATAAGATCATTATGCATGTGTTTGAAAATGTTTTTAGATTGTATTGACAATGCATAACAATAATTTTATTTTGTTCCTAACGTGAGTGGTTTGAAAATGAAATTGAGGTTTTGGTTCAAAAACAATTTTTCTACAAACTCATCAATGTATGTAAATCCTATGTCTATGGGAAATCCCCAATTTCCTAGTAGTCCTAATTATACAAAATTGAAAGAAAAATAGAAAATCCGCAATATCAATTTTGATGTTCATCATGAACCCTAGACTCAAATTGAAAGAAAATAGATGAAATGACTTACAATTGATGATCTTTAAGATGTTGTAGATGATTATAGGTGTTAATTTGATCTTCAGTTAGAGTTTTAGTGGTTGATTTTGAGTTTTAGGGTAAATTGGGTCGTGTTCGTCACTTGCAGCACAAAGGGGGGTGTTTGTTTTTTGTGATTTGAATTTTTTTTGACTAAGTGTTTAAGATGGACGTTTGCTGATGGCGATCCTATAATTCCTGGAGGTCCCAAATATATTGGGGGGTCGCCTAGGGTAAGGGGGCCGCTCTCAGCGAGGATTTTTGGACTTAGTTTTTGACAAAAAATTTACCAAGAAGAGTTACGTTTTAATTTGCATTTCGCGAATTAAAAATGCTTAAAGTACTTCGAATGAAGTAATTAAGTTGTCAAGACACGAAATGGAACACAGACTAGAATCGAAACTAGAAGAAGGAGAAGCAGACTCATAAGATTTATGAAATGTGTTCCATCATTCCTAAACCAAGATGTAGGTAGTTAAACGATTCACGTTTAAGGGGTTTAGTAAGGATGTCGGCGATGTTTTCGACATACGACACTTTTTTGATTAAGATATGTCCTTTCAGGACATTATCACGAAGAAAGCGGTAACGTATTTTGATGTGTTTGGTACGAGAATGTTGCACCGGGTTTTTGCTAAGGTCAATCGCGCCTTTGTTGTCGCACATGATGGGAACGTCATCGAGTCGTATGTCGTAGTCGATGAGAGCTTGTTTTATCCATAGTGCTTGTTGACATGCCTTTCCGGCGCTTACGTATTCGGCTTCGATAGTGGATATAGCCAGAGCAGTTTGTTTCTTCGAGAACCAAGATGTTAAACAACATCCCACGAATGTACAAATACCGCTAGTGCTCTTCCTATCCACATAATCTCCCGCATGATCAGAGTCGGCATATACTACGGTTTCTATACCGGTCCCCTTAGGATACCATAATCTTAAGTGCGTAGTGCCTTTAATGTATTAAAAGATACGCTTAACCGCTTTAAGGTGAGAGGTTTTGGGATCCTCTTAGAAGCAGGCACAAAGGCAGACACTAAACATGATATCGGACCTACTTGCCCTTAGGTATAATAAACTACCTATCATGCCTCGATACTTGGTACTATTTACCGACTCACACTCTTCGTCTTTCGTGAGTTTAGTATCGGAGGACACGGGGGGTTTTCATTGGTTTAGAATCTTTTAAGCCAAATTTCTTAAGCATTTCTTTAATATACTTAGATTGATTAAAGAAGATACCATCTTCCATTTGTTTTATTTGTAATCCAAGGAAGAAGTTAAGTTCACCCATCATGCTCATCTTGAACTCGTCATGCATGATTTTGGCAAATTCATCACACATGTCTTGACAAGTCGAACCGAATATAATGTCATCGACATATATTTGAACGATGATGGGATTTGAACTTTTCTTCTTAGTAAAAAGAGTGTTATCTACCATTCCTATTTTATATTTATGTTTAATAAGGAAAGCTTTTAATCTATCATACCAAGCTTTGGGTGCTTGTTTAAGACCATATAAAGCTTTCTTTAGATTATAAACATGATCCGGTTTTTCAAAATCAATGAATCCTAGAGGTTGTGCCATGTATACCTCCTCATTGATAAAACCATTCAGGAATTGTTAGATATTAGAAAAAGACTCGGTCACCCCGTGTATTTTAGTGTTTATTATAGCTCGTAGTTTAATAGTTAATAGTACGTTTTTCGGTTTTAAGTCGGGTACGAATACCCGGTATATTGTAAGTACTATATATAGCCTCTTCCAACTTTAGAAGAGGTAAGCTAGTCATTTATTCCTTTCATAGAAAAACATATTTTCTCTCTCTAGATATTCTCTCTTAAGTGTTTCTCTCTCTAGAAACTAGCTAAATCCAAGAATCGACCCCGTGTTATGATATAGGATATACCACAATTGGTATCAGAGCTAATGGGATGATTAGATCGTGTGTATGTGCGATTTCTTGCTTGATTTAGATCGAAAAGTGTACCTTTTAAGGCACCTAGCTCGTTTTTATATGTTCTCCGAATTTTGTTGTTTGTAATGATAAAGTTTGGGTGTTTCTAGTTGCTATTACCTTGTGGTACTGTGTTGTGCAAAAGAAATCAAGCAAAATCGTTCAAAAGGGTGATTTATAGGTGATTTTGTGTGATAAAAGTCGTTGTTCTTCGTGGAGAGTTGCCAGAATTTCTTCACGGCGGTTTGCTGAAAAATATTATTTTATTAAGTAGGTTACCAACCCTCTGACACACGGCGGGTTTCTTAGGTGGCGAGTTGCTCAAGAGGCGAGTTGTTACTAAGCAGCGGTTTGCTTACCAGCGGTTTGAACATCGGTGGGACGTTGCTCAAGCGGCGAGTTGTTACTAAGCAGCGGTTTGCTTACCAGCGGTTTAGGTGGCGAGTTGCTCAAGAATGAGAGTTGCTTTTTTACTTATGCAGCGAGTTGCGTGCTTACCAGCGGTTTTAAACAGGTTAATCAGTGGGAATTTTGAATTTTTATTAGCAAATATCTTGAGGAAAACTCTGGAGGTTTGAAACTCAACGCTCGGTTTGATAAATTTATTATTCGGCGGCCGGGTTGCTTGGCAGCGATGTTGTCGTTCGTGCGAAGTTGCCTAAAATTCCACCAGCGAGTTTTTGCCTTATTTCTTTGCAGCGGTTTGGTAGCCTTTGGCGGCGAGTTGAGCTTTTGTCTTCGAAATTTGAAATATTTCAAACTCGGGATTTGATATCACTAAAACAAAATACGAATACCGTTAAACTACTCTTTTAATAGTGTACAATCACTAATCATTGATCGATCAAAACATATCATATCTTAATAATACAAGATGTCTATAGTAGGGAAGAAGACATCCAGTGTGCATGGTTCTGTATAAAAGCCCACCAATGCCTTGATTAGGGACTGAGACTTTGAATCTTGGCAACAACGTATTCGTTGTACTGTCTAGGAAAGGATAATGGAGAGAATATTGACTTGAAGTCCATCAAGAAGGACATTTTCATATGGGGAACAGGTCTCAGGATGTGATTGCTGGAGGAACTGAGGTGTGCAGTTCAAACAAGGTCCTAGTACGTGCTAGTCCTTAACGACCTTTCAACTAAAGAAAAGGAAAGGTATAAAAGATTGACTTCGTGCAAAACAAAATTCCTACTTCAGGTATACCAATGGACATCTACTCAATCATCAAATATCTATACTGATGCAAGGAAGTTTGTGGAAAACGTGAAGATGATTCTGGAAGGTTCTGAGTTAACAAAGGATGACAGGGAATCTTAGTTATACGATGAATTTGAACACTTCCGTCAAAACAAAGGAGAAACCATTCAAAGATACTACGTTAGGTTTACGAAGCTCATTAATGAATGGAAGAACATCAAGATGACCATGCCCAGGATGCAGCTTAACTCAAAGTTTGTGAACAACATGTTACCTGAGTGGAGTAGATTCATAACTGAAGTCAAACTTAACAGAGGTTTTGAAAGATGTCAAACATTTGATAGCTACATGCTTATTGAAGCAACATGAGGTGCATGCTAATGAGAACAGAATTATGATGGAAAGGTTCATTCAACCAAATAATGATCCTTTGGCACTAGTGTCGGACGCCTCAGTTCAGCAGTATCCAACACAATCATCCAAGTCTCCTCAACCCTCAAAAGAACCATCTCCTGCTGACAACTTTCAACTGGACTCAGGAAGTTCTTCAACAGAAAACTTGATTGAAAGTTTATCCAACACACTTGCCCTCCTCACTCAATCGTACAAATCACATCTTCCTCAAACTAACAATCAACTTAGAGCTTCGTCTAATGCAAGGAAACAAAGCATGGTTCGAGAGGAAAAGTTGTGGTTCAAGATGTCCGTGGAAGATACAATGCGACTAATCAAGGAAGACCATTTCAGAGAAATAATGCAAGAGGAAATGGTGTAGCGGGAAATGTAGGAGGTCAGAACAGAGGAGGCATGATTAATCCTGGTCAAGCGAAACCTATCAAGTGCTACAACTGTAACCGGACTAGGGCACATAGCAGTGGTATGTCAAGGCCAAAAGCGACTTCAAGATTCAGACTACTTCAAGGACAAGATGCTACTAATGCAAGCCCAGGAGAGTGGAGCAGTACTGGATGAAGAACAGTCGTTGTTTCTTGCAGGGGAACAGGTTACCAACGTTGATGATGATGTGGATGATTCACCCGAGAATGATTTGGCACTCAATGTGGACCATGTCTTTGATGCTGGATGATTGTGATGCATTAGAATCTAATGTTGATTGAGGGTCTACTTTTCCAGACCATGTTCATGGCAAATCTCACATCTGGGAAGATCATCTATGATGAAGCGCGGGCCCATATATGACTCGAATAATCTATGTGAGGTACAAGATCATGATACCTTTATAGATCATATGGATGCGTATCATGAAGTACACGAGATGCAAAACGTTGTACAACACAACTATATTGTTGACTCTGATGCTGACTATATGAGTGATAGTAATATTATTCCGTATGATCAGTATGTGGAAGACAACGAAGAACATGTTGTACAATGTAATGTAATGTATCTTCTGTACGAAATGATGCACTAATGTCTATTCTCGATGAAATGCATGAACAGGGTGTACAAAGTAGATTAGCAAATAAGCCAGACATGGTAGTGAATGACTCAGTGACCTCTGAACTTGCGAGATATAAGGAACTGGTCGGGGAATATGAAAAACGGGCAAAGTTTGAATTAACTGATAGAGAACGAAAAATTGATGAACAAATGAGAATAATCATCTCGGACCGAACAGAAAAAGAACACTTCTTTAAAATCAGAACTTCCTTCGCGACAAATACTACTTAGTTCTACCGTTGACCATTATAAGTCAAAGACAGAAGAAGTAACATTTTGCAAAAGGATATTTTAAACAATAACGGAAGACAATTCCTTGAAGAATTTTTGGACATAAAGAAGCTAAAAGATAAGATTGAAGATAGATTATACAAACAGGATCAGTCTGTTCAAACAGTTCACATGTTGTGTAAACCAAAATCATTTTATGATGAAAAGCACAAGGTAGCAATAGGCTACAAAAATCCCTTATGTCTCGCTCGTGCAAAGCAAGCTCAGTTGCTTGTTTTTATAATGGTCATGTATATGGTCACTACCAATCATACACCACTGTCATACTATGACTTCAGAGGATATTGCGTTGAGTTAAGCTGAGATAACTAGGAATTGGAATGCTGTTGAAAATGCAAGCCCTCTAATGTATTGGAAACAAAGTTAGGATTTCACCCCACCCCCCCACCCCCCCGATTTACTCGAAAGAAAAAACTTTCTTGAAAACTTTGCCTCCCCAAAGAAATATGACCCCAGAACGTTATTTTGGTCCATAGATGACAACAACATGGAAAAAGGTTGAGACCTTAGCTCCAAAACCAATTTCAGCATTGACAGTGTATCCACCCAATACTCTCGTTTATTTTTTATTTTGTTTCAAGCTTCCTGTTCCCCAGACATTCTTCTCAAAAAAAAGTCAACGTGAAGATTAATCTTTATGTACTCACACAACTTTTTCACGGAATCTTGACAAACTTGCCAAAATAGAATAACCCCAAAGGTATTATAGAGGGGGAAAGAGGTTTTGAGCAAACGAAAAGATGTTACCTCACTGAAGTTATTCCATTTTTCAAAACTCTTAAAGAACACTTTGTTGGAGTTCAAACAGCCCTCTTTAAAGAGGTTAAAGAAATGGAAGAAATTTTTGATCAAATGAATAACGAAGTGGACAAGAATACTGTAGACAAGCAATGTGCTGAAATTGAAAAGAAAATGCTTTTCATGGAAAATGAGGAATCTGATTGTTAATGTTGTGTAGGATCAAAATCGCTGTATGATGTGGAAAAATCCTGTTGTCTAGATTCTTGACAGCTGACATGTCTAAAGTTCATGATGATGTTCAAAAAACTTATTTCAAAACTGAAAGAATTACCAAAATTTGCAATTAAAGTATATCAACATCTTCAATAAAGTTTTGATAATAAACATTCACAAGCATCACAAGAAGCTCCTGATTTTAACTCATTCTTTAAAATCAAGAATCTGGAACATCAGATTCAAGAAAAGGACAACGTGATTAGAAACTTGAAAGTTCTAGTCGCTAATGTGAATGACATAGTTGTGAGCCATATAATGCTAAGATGTCACTGCTTCATGAACAAATGATTGCGTTAGAACTAGAACTCAGAAAGGTCAAAACACATTACAAGGAATTGTATTGATTCAATTAAGTTACGCTATGTGCGCACACAAGTGCAAAGACATCTCGATGGTTAATTGAAATTGAGAGTCTAAAGCTCAATTGCGAAAGTAAAGAGCGTTGTTTCACTAGTGGACTATGTCAAACAAAGTCTTGCTTTCCTGGCATGTTGCATGACGTTAAACCCATCCCTCACCCCCTTTCAAGAACAAATAGGATTTGCCTCATATTCAACTAATATCAGCCATCTTAAGGAGAATGTAGAAACGGTTAGGGAGATTGTAGAGGAAGCTAGAGTAGTTAAACCACTGGATAATTCACTTAACTATGCTTGCCAATACATTAAGTTAGCTCAGGAATTGTTAGAATATGTGATTGGCACTTGCCCAAAAAGTTTCGATGAAAGAGATAACAAGGCTCCATCTACCCCTGTTACTAGGAAAAAGCAAGTTACGTTTAGTGATAAACCAGAAACTTCATCTAGCAACACACAGAAACACAAAGTACACCAGAGAGTTCAACAGACTAACATCCCTGTGATTCCTATACAGGAGGTAACGATTCCACTGAAGCAAGTAGATCAAACTAGAGCAATACACAAGAAAAATAGGATCTGCCTGCTAGAAGGAAATTAAGAAGAAGTAGAAGTACGCCTTTAGGGACAAATAAGTCAGTTTGGACAAATGTAAATCCAGGTTGATGCTAGATTAGCTATTTAAGCGTGTTGTAATTTATTTCGAATTCTGAATCTGTGTGCAAAACTATGTAACAATGTGTAAACTCTGCAAGTCATGGGGAATGTGTGTTGTTAATATTTTAATTTGTGAATGCTACATACCACTGGTTACAACTGTCTTGAATCAAGGGAGAGACGATCTGGGAAACCAAAAGGCAGGACTGGTTTGGATAACAAATTTGTACAAGGACCAATCGGGTTTGTAAGTACGGGAAAACTATTTGCCAGATATTAGTTATCAATGGAGACCCCACAGGAAAGAAAACTCACCTTAGGAAAACTTGAATTGTGGTCTCAATGGAGACCCCAGGAAAGAAATTTGCCTTAGTGCGGAAATGTGCCTTTTTAACTATGTCTTTCTGTGAAATGTTATACTTCTATATGCTAACCAACAGGACCCACAATAATTAGGGAACCAAAAATTCCAAACTCTCTAACTCGTACTATTTTCAATGCCAGGTCTGTTATCAGGTAATGCTTTGGTATATGGATAAGGTTAGTTCAAAACATATGACAGGGAACGTTCAAAGCTCATGAATTTGTGGAAAAAGTTCATCGGAGTCAGTCAGGAATTCGGGAATGATCACTTAGGAGCTGTCCATGGGGTTATGAAGATTATGTTTATGGGTAACAGTTATGATCTCAAGAGTAATTACTTACGGGAGGGACTTGGACACATATTTCTCTATAGGGCAATTTTGTGATTCTGATCTTGAAGTGGCCTTCAGAAAGCATACTTGCTTTGTTCGTGATATTAAGGGTACAGATATCCTTAAAGGTAGTCGTGGCACTAATTTGTACACGATATCCATTGATGAAATGATGAAGTCGTCTTCGATATGCTTGCTGTCCAAAGCTTCCAAGTCCAAATCATGGTTGTGGCATCGTCGGTTTAAACCATTTAAACTTCGCACGATAAATGATCTTGCTCGGAAAGATTGGTTAGAGGTCTACCTAGATTGAAGTTTGAAAAAGGAACATCTTGCTCAGCCTGTCACTTGGAAAAAAGCATAAGTCTCCCACCACCCAAAATCTGAAAATACAAATATGGAAGTTTCTTCATACCCTTCACATGGATCTGTGTGGTCCAATGCGAGTCCAGAGTATTAAAGGGAAGAAATACATCTTAGTCATCATGGATGACTATTTAGATTCACATGGGTAATAGTTCTTGAGTTAAAGGGTGATACTCCAGAGTTTGTCACTAACTTTCTTAAGCAAATACAGGGTTGGCCTCAAACAAAACAGCATGATTCATCCGCACAGATAACGGATCGGAATTTGTCAACAAGTTATGTCTGAAAAATACTATGAAGGTGTTGGCATATTTTATCAAAAGTTGTTCTGCGAATCTCCTCAACAAAACGGCGTGGTTGAAAGACGTTAATTGTACACTGGTGGAAAGCAGCACGTACATGTATGATATTTCGAAAAGCTCCCATGTTTCTTATGGGCAGGAAAGCTTGTAGCCACTGCTTGTTATACATAGAACCGATCACTAATTCATATCGGGTCATAACAAATACCCTTATGGAGCTTGTGCTGATTTAAGAAGCCTGATTCTTCTATTCTTCCGAGTATATTGAGTGCTACTTGTGCTATCCAAACAAATGATAGCGAAAATCTAGGAAATTTCAGCCGAAAGTTGACATCGGAATTTTTGTTGGGTATGCTCTTGTAGGAAGGGCTATGGAATCTACAACAAAGAGAACTCGCCATTCGATTAATGGAAACAATTCACGTCACATTCGATGAGATGCATCAGTCAATGGCTCCTGTACGCATGAGTTTAGGAACCCGAGCCTTTCATCCTGACCCTGGACAACTTCATAAATCAGGGCTTCGCTCCGACGATAAAGAGCTAGAAAATGTGTATTTCAACCAATGTTTGATGAACACCTTGAACAATCTCGAGTCAATGAACCAGTACCTTCTGCTACTGAAATTACCGCTCACGTTGTTCCACCAGGTACATCTTTGTCTACAACGATTGCTCAAGATGCACCATCGACAAGTGCTTCATCGTCAACATCCGATATACATCATCCAGTCCAACATCAAGAAATTGCAGAAGAACCCACTCACGAAGACACCCCAATCAATCACGATGTTCTTCATCCTTCACATAACCTTGTAACTGGAGATCCAGGTTCGCACATCATCTCTGGGGAATGTTAATTCAGCAGAACCTATCCAAGTTAATACCCACCAGATTCATCTCGAAGATGGCCAAAGATCATCCTCTGGATAACATCATTGGAAATCCCTCTCGTCCTGTCTCTACCAGAAAACAGTTAGCATCCGATGCTTTATGGTGCTGTTTCCATACTTGAACGTGCCAAAGTCGGGAACCAAGGAAACTTCAAAATGGCGTGATAGAAGACTGCTGTTTCAAGCCAATGCAAGATGAAATTCCTCGATATTGATCGACTTGACGTATGGGAATTAGTACCTACGCCCAATCTTGTATGGTTATCGCTCTTAAGTGGATCTACAAATGAAGCTTGATGAATATGGGTGATGTTACTGATAAACAAAGCTCGGTTTGTTGCAAAGGGATTTGTCAGGAGGAGGTATTGATTTGAAGACTCGTTTGCTCCAGTTGCACGGATAGAGGCCATCAGAATATTCATTGGCAATGCTGCAACCAAGAATATGATCATCTACCAGATGGATGTCAATAACTGCTTTTCTGAATGGTGATCTTCAAGAGAAGTCTCTTGTCAGTCAGCCTGAAGGTTTGGAAAGACCAGGATATCCTCACACGTTTATCGTCTGAAGAAGGCTCTTTATGGGCTAAAGCAGGCACCAAGAGCGTGGTATGACACACTCTCAAAGTTCCTATTGGCCAACAATTTCTTCAAGGGTTTTTGCTTGATGTGGATCAACGCATATTCACAGTTAATAAGGCAAACATATTCTACTTGTTCAAATATACGTAGATGACATCATTTTTGCCTCAACAGATCATAATGCGTGTAACACATTTTCAAAAGAGATGAGCTCCAAATTTCAGATGTCGATGATGGGACAACTATTGTCGTTTTTTCTTAGGGACTACAAGTTCTCAAAAGTCCCGGAAGGCATTCTTTATTAACCAAAGCAAAATTTGCTCTCGAAAACCTTTAAAAGAAATTGGAATGGATCTCTTGACCCTGTTCGATACACCTATGGTAGATAGATTGAACTGGTCGAGGTCTCATGGGGATTCCAGTTGACCAAACTCGATTCAGAGGAATGGTTGGCTCCCTTATGTACCTTACAGCCAGTAGACCCGACCTTGTATTCGCCATTTGCATGTGTGCTTAGATATCAGGCTAAGCCTAACAAAAAGCACTTTGAAGCTACAAAGTGTATTTCGGTTATTTTAATAGGAACCTTAAATGGGTCTTGGTATTCCGAAAGACAACGCTATCGTTCACTAACAGCTTATGCAGATGCGGATCATGCGGGATGTCTAGATTCAAGAAGGAGTACGTCGGGAGGTGCTCAGTTTCTTGGAGATAGTTTGGTTAGCTGGTCATCAAAAGAAGCAACGAAGCTCGGCAATATCAACTCAGGTGAATACATCGCCATTGTCTGGTGCTAAGGTGCTCAAATCCTTTGGGATGCAGATCCCAGCTCAAAGACTACGGATTGACTTCAATAAAATTACTCCTGTACTGTGATAACAAAAGTGCTATTGCTCTTTGCTGTAACAACGTCCAGCACTCTCGCTCTAAACACATTGACATACGGCACCATTTCATCCGAGAGCAAGTGGAAAATAGAGTGGTTGAACTCTACTTCGTGGAAACGAATTATCAACTTGCAGACATCCTCACCAAAGCATTACCAAGAGAACGGTTCGAATTTCTTCTTCCACGCCTAGGCATGAAGAGTTTGACCCCTGAAACTCTCAAACGTCTTCAAGAAGGAGAGGATGAGTAAACCAAATGCCTTCGTGTATCCTTTGTATATAGTTCCAAAAAAAAAACATACTTAAAAGGCTTAAAATTAATTAATAATAATAATAATAAAATACTTAGGAAATATTTTAAGTCATTTGGAATTACTAAAAGGCTTGCAATTACTTCAAATTGCAACCCGGTTTAATGTCTGGGCATGGATTACTTTATATCCATGCTTTATGGGAGTATAGTAAAACAATGGTCATGGTAGAGCTGTTCGCCTGATCTTTTCATCTCAAACATCGACAACAGCTCTTTCAAAAGAAAACGGGTCGTTGTTTGAGGGGGAGAGTGAATGTGAAAAATCTAAGGGGTTCTAAAAAGACTGTTGGAGGCTATGAAAGTGTAATTATAAGATGGTGGTTGTATTCTAATGGGTTAATATTTGAAGGGGAGTTAATTAATTTTAACTCAAAGGTCCAAAGTTATCTATTGTTGTAATGATTAGGGTGTAAAAAGCATTTGCTCTTTGTTTCCTAGCCTTATTAACCAATAGGGACTAAGTTGGCCAATTGCCTAATCTTAGAAATGCCTTAGAAATACTTAAAACAAGAAATAAAAGAAGATGGAAACCAAAGGGACTAAATCTGCCAAGTTTCTAACTTAGAAGTATAAAAGGGGCGGCGAGTTGCCATTTGGTCAAATGTTACAAAAATCGGTCAACGTCAAAACAAACTCTCTCGCCGCCAAGAACCAAACCTCGAATCGCTGATTTCGTGTGTTTCTTGCAAAGGTAATCATCGATCCTTAATCTATATCAATTATTTTGTGTGTATATCAAAGGAATCGAATGAAAACACATTAAAAAGTGTAGAAAAATAGATCTAGGGTCGTTTTAAGATGAGTACACCAATGTAGTGTTGTATGGTGTGATCTAGTTGCTGGGAAGTGTTCATAAGGTATATATTAATGAGTTTTGATGTGTGGTTTTCTATCTCAAACATTAGTGAATGAGTTGCCTTTGATTCTTAACGGCGGGTTGTAGTTTAAAAAGTAGATATATGTGTATTTGATGAAAAGAATGGTAGCAATGTATATCTATAGCATAGGAATGCCTTAGGAAGTGATTAGTGTTGAAAAAGGAGGTGCGGGGTTTGAATTTTAAGAAACCGGCCCGAATGGCGAGTTGCGTATATTTCTAAACGGCGAGTTGGTTATTTTATTATTTTTAAATAATAACTTACTCAACCCGCTGGTTCATACGGCGGGTTGATTCACAGCGAGTTGCCTAACGGCGGGTTGATTCATAGCGAGTTGCCCAACAGCGGGTTGCTTAAAAGGCGGGTTGTCTCACAGCGAGTTGTCGAATGGCGAGTTGGCCAACAGCGGGTTGCTTAAAAGGCGGGTTGTCTCACAGCGAGTTGTCGAATGGCGAGTTGGCCAACAGCGGGTTGAATAACGGCGGGTTGCCATAATTTTCTATTATTTTATTCCAACAGGTAAACCGCCGTCTCTCGGCGGTTTGGTCGAATATTTTATTTATTAAAATATTCAACCCGCCCCTTTTCGCGGCGGTTTGCTCAATCCTCCTAGCAGCGAGTTGGCATTCTGCCTGGCGGCGGTTTGGGCTATGTTTCATATTTTGGCCCATTGAGCCCAATAATCGATCAAGGCCCCTTCAAATGACTCTGTTGCTTTTCTAAACCCCATCCGGGCCTAGTTAACAAGTAATTGATCCTGTTGGATAATTAGTAGATCTTAATCAAACCAGAGTTACCTCTGTTTTTAATCAATCGTGGAATGACATGACTTTAATCAATGCTGAAGTTCTCTCTAACTTCGTTTCTCTGCAATGTTTGTCTTCTTTGTTAATATTCCTTTGCAGAATACAATGGCAGAACAAAATGTTCCCAATCAACCACCGACAAGAACAGATGAGCAGATTGTACCTCGCTCTCAGTGGTTAACAATCGGGAAAAGCAACCTACTTTTCAATGCACAAAAGATTCAAAAGAACCCCATCTTTCAGATATCAGTGGACATCCTGAGTAATACCAACTTCTTCCAAGCATTCACTGCCTCAGCAAATGTTCCTGCTATCTACCTGCAACAGTTCTGGAACACAATGAAATATAACGAGAAGACGGGGGTTTATAGTTGTCAAGTGGATGAACAATGGTTCGATCTAAGTGCTGATCTTCTCAGAAAGGCATTAGCAATTACTCCTGTCATCCCAGCTCATCCGTTTGAGTTACCTCCGTCTGGTAACATTGTCTCGTCTGGTTAACATGTGATTGATTTTGTTAATGAGCAGGGGTATCTGAACTGTAGAAATTGTCTCCAACATAAGGGTAGAATTAGGTGTATTCAAACCATGGAGGGTAGAATTGTCTATCCTTAATCTAACAGTGCTTGACAGGAAGACTTCTGCAGTGACAACCCAGACACTCAGTTTGCAAATGCTGTGGGGATCCACACAGAGGAATCGTCACTTAAACTAAGTTGATCATGCGCAGAGCTGTTTAGGTAAGAGTTTATTCAAGGGATCCAGACATTTTTCTCACAGAAAGCTAATGCCAAAAGACCAGTGGAAGAACCAAAGAAGAAAGTAACTTCTCCTCATCCGCCTTATGGCTGTTTTCAAGGTGATAATTACTACTTGGCAAGCATAACAACATCCATCGACGTCCTGATTTGCTGTTTATCATACTGGCAGAGGATTATTTATATAGGAAATATCTCAAGTTGTATACCTGATGGGAGTCTTCAGTGAAGTGTTTGGAATGGCAATTCCCGATCCCCTGATAACTGAAGCCATTCAACAATCCTCTTATTATCCAAAGTATCTGGAAATGGTTGCTGAGAATACAAAGAAAACCCCTCAAGAAAGTGCAAGCGTGCAACCTGCAACAAAGCGTGCTACACCCAAAAAGCACACAACCACCACACCAGTCAAACAATCCAAGCCAGCTCCTCCTCCGACAAAGAAAATTTCCAAGAGTAAGCTTCCACAGAATGTTTGAAAGGGAAAGCCCCATTTCCAAATTGTTGACGAAGATGATGAAGTCAACATGAATATATTTCTCAAGAAGAGGTAACTGATCCTGATCTCGAACTAGCTAAGAAGTTGAGTTTGGAAGCACTCAAGAAAAGGGAGAAGGAGAAGTGATGATGCTAGGACTTGGAACGAGCTTATATGATTAGCTTGGAATCCAGCCTTTCTGCCACAAGGTCGGGCACCAGTTGGAGGAGTAACGATCAAGGGATCCAGTATCAGAAAACAAACATTCCTTACTGCAAGGAGTAGTGGGGCAAGGGAAATGCCGTTTGTAACTGAGAACAGTAGCTCATTCTGTTCGATTGTCAAAGAAGAAAAGAACTATGATCAGTTTTTCCTTGTTAGGCAGTGATCAATCTCTCATGATTCGACAAACTGGGACCCTCTTCTCAAACATGATGATGAACAATCAGAGAAAGAGATCCCATGAATCTTCATCTACTTCAGATTCAGAAAGATCGAAAGTGATAACAGAAGCCGATGCTCTAAAGGTGAAAAGATCAAGATGAAGTAGAACGTCTACTGTTAAATCAGGAGTAAGATCCCTGTATCAGACACCTGAAAAAGAACATGAGGCTTGGCTGGAACAGGACCTGAGCCCCATGAAGAAGACCAGACTGGAATCAGACTCTGGAATATTAAATGGTGTCTCTTGACTGGACAAAAACCCTAAGCACGGGGATGATGAATCTCGCCACAGCTTACCCAAAGGTTCATGAAACCTGAAACTCATGTAAAACAAAAAAAAAAAAAATAGACGAACGTGTCATCGATGATAATACCAGAAAGTCAAATAATTTTTTTTTTTTTCTTTTTTCTGGTATTTTCTATTGTCTTCCATGAAATAATGATCGATGACACTTTTAACTTTGGGTGATCAAATTCTCATTATGGACAAACCAACCGAAGATGATCAGGAGAAATCAAAGTTAGAGAGGGAGTCTGATTTCCACCATACCTGATTTATTCATCTACAGTAACTTCAACTCTCTCTAGTGATGCTCCCTTCACAGAGGTCTCCATCTTCTAGCGTCATTATGGTCACTCCTCCACCAATTATACACGGAAGCTAAAACAATCAACCACAGATCTCCCTGAAATCACTCCATTCATCGCCTTCAGCTATAGAGTGGCAAGATTGTGAGCAAGAGATGTCTGAAGTGAAGAAGACTGTTCACTCTGGCAAATTATTTGCTTCTATTTAGATTCCAAGCTTACCCTACGGTATGATAAATATCTAGGATCTAAAACTTGTGATTGCTCTCCTAAAGGTTCTTGAAGGACACACGCTAGATTTTTTTTTTAAAAAACAATTAAAAAAAAATTCGAGAATACTCGTGTTGCCTGGCCAGAGTCTGTAAGAATCATAAGATCTTAAAAGAGTCGAAGGAGATTATCAGAGCCATAAAAGGAACAAGGTGAGGAGAAACAAAGATGTCAATCTTACTCCAATCAGGTCAAATGTTAAAGTTGATCTTGAGAATTTGATATAAGAGTGATCATCTTAAAACACATGAATAAGATAAATGTCTGCAAACAGAATACTGCAAATACCGTCTATACCATGTCTTATGGAAGCTTTGATAAATGATGAAGAATGACATGGATAGGAAGTTGCAGGGACTAGTTAAAGAACCACAAGAGAAAGGCATGGTAGTGATGATGATGAAGACGATGATGATGATGAGGCCCTTCAGCGGAGATCAAACCAGGGTAGGTCAATCAAAGAGAAGGAGATCTGATTCTGCCCGCTTCTTGGTCAGCTCATCCTTCCTCCAAAAGATGATGACCAAAGTTTCAAAGTAAACCAAGGGAGATCTGTTGCATGCTTCCAATCATCATCCAGCTCTTACCTCAACTGGATGGCAGAATCACTGACACAAGAGATACTGGTGTTAACTCCTGCGATGAAGTATTGATCCAGATCTGAAATTTGAACGCAATCTTCAGTGACATTCCAATGCAGGATGAAGGGAATGACCTTCAGATATGTGAGGAACGGACAACGCTCACATTCCAAGGTGTCGATACACTTACGTGGTTTAAACGATTCTGAAAGGAAAAGAGATAGCACAACTGAACCAGAATGGGACCATTCCCCCGAATGATTTAATGGAACCAGTGAACAAGATGTCGAGCAGAATACATATGCCACAAAGCTATAAAGTTCCTCTGAGGGAACAAGCTTCAAAGAAAGACGTATGATTTTGGGTCATCATAAACTGGTTCTGCAGACGAACAGAAAGAAGAAGCGTACTGCAAAGCCAGATTTAGAATGGTCCATCTTTCAACCTTGTTAAAGGCCTTTCATAAACAACGCGTATTTCATTCAATATCTGATGGATGAATGCCATAAGCTGTTGAACAAATAAGGTTGACTTGAGTAAATCCTGAGGGTCATCAAAATTCCGACAAAATAATATATGATCCACATTGCCCCTTAGAGGCTCCACCAGGCAGGTAACTATTCTAACACAATTCTCTCGCTTCTATAGATAGGATCTGATTATCTGCTGGGACAGGTGACAAGACGTAAAAAAATTGCTTATCCATATACCATAGATCCACTAGCCGCTCATTACCTAGAACTTTGGCCTTGAAGAATTAGTGCATATTGTGGGTGAGAGTGAACGCGTATCTGACATCAGTGCGGTCTATGCATTACTCACTGGTGGTTAGGAGAATAGGAATTACTATAAGCAACAAAACATACAGGTGTCCTTGATCGTGAAGTAGTCAGATCGCAGATGCGAATTTCTCAGTGTGATCCAGATGTCAAAGTGTTGAAAAATATGGATACTAACTACCTAAGAGAGATAATTCTTCGCCCGAGCTGATTACCCAGAACTACAAGGATCCTCGGAAAAGGATTTCAAAAATCTTCATCCAAATGATTTTGGAAGATCTGATCCTTTCTCAATATTCAATGAAAGCCAACCGATGCCCAGAAGACAGATCAAGAACTTGTATCTCACACGGCTGTCACACATGTGGATAAGAACTGGTGGATCAGAAAAATCGTGTGGGAGGTCTTACAGCTCGGTTTGAAAGTTATCAATACAAAGATCAACCTTGCAGATCATAATATGGATGCAGGCCGGATCTATTACTTCACAAGAAGACTAACGTTTGTCACTATCCAAGAGCCGTTGTATTCAGAGAAAGAAATGGATCAAACAAAGCTGACTGAGTGAATGAGCTACATAAGTTTTGTGACTGGGACGTTGACAAGAGTCATGGAAAAGCTGGACCTATGGTTATGACTTTCATTCTTCGACAGTTCAATAAGGGGATGAAGACTAGGGAAGTGATCAGAGGATGACAAGAGAAGATGCAGAATAGAATTTCTCCACTGCAATCGAGAAAGTCTACAAGATCAGAATGTGACTCTAACGAAGTCTAGAAAGATTTGTGGAGGTAGAAATAAGAGATATTGACTACAGGCTGATCAACAGAACAACGTGACGATTTTCGTCGTTACAAATTAATAGGTCATAATTTTATTTCTTATTGTGATTAATTACCTTGTACTCAGTAGTAGTTATCTTTTGATGATGAAGTGTACGCGGGATTTTATATTTCCCTCAACGATTGAGGCGGGAGCAGTTAGATGTTTCTTACACGTCTGGCGAATAAGGCGACACTCTTTCTCCAAATTTATAACATATTTAAAATCAATTGATATCCTAAATGTCACAAGGGTTTAAAAATTTGATAGGGGAGAAAATGTGATTAAAATATGGGTATAATAATATCTGTGTTTATTAGGACTCATATACTCCGCACCAACATCGTGCTAAACAATTTCGAATACCGAAGCACATTTTGTGGGGGAGAGTTTCTCGGAACAAAATACAAAAAAGTCGTGGTTTCTAAACGCTTTGTTATTTATATCATTAAGTATGCTTAATTGAAGTTTTCAATCGGTTTATGGAAAGGAGAACTGTACCAAAAGAATGAAGCCATGCATTTTACTTTAATTGGGTAGTTATAATGTTGGTAAGGTTAATGGCTACTATTTCCATGATCAAGCAATTAACGAGGATCTACCAAGGGGACAATCAATAGTTAGTGTAGATAGTCCTTAGGTATGGACATGTAAAAGGAGTAAAAGTGTGAATAAGGGAAAGTGCCGCACCTGAGTGGAGCTAGTACTGGAATAAACCCAAACAAGGTCTAGTATGAAGTCTCGGTAAGCACTGAAGGGGTGAAGAATTAAAATAATTGTAATGATAAAGGAGGTGTAAGAAAGAAAGCCCTCCATCCAAGTAGGCAGAAACCAGGTCAATCATATGCAGCCATATACACTAAGATGATGCTGACTCATTGTAGATCGAACATCATGGACCAGTGTTGTCTAATGCAAAAAACCCTCACTAGCCACTCTGAAATCTTTTCAAAAGATTTCTGTTTCATGTTTCTAACGGAGAACTTAAACACGTTAGTCTATGTCTTTTCTCTCTCTGAGTTAGTTGATATTGACAGGTGGCAAGTTGCTCCAGACCTCCTGATTATAGAACCAAACGACTCTGTTGAGTCTAGAGCAAGAGATCGTCTATTTATTCGTTAGACATATCTTATCCAAATTCTCTTGTTTTCACACACTGTGGAAACAAGTCTATCCTAAGAGTCCTACGGCATTTTCCTTGTGCTTATGCGCTGAACATCTGAGTGAAACGATAAGTTTTTCAAATGAAAGATGGAATCATGCAGAGCCAACTTAATACAAGCTCTAGGTTGGTGACTGCGTGCGTTCTACATGAAATCAAAACTTGTAGTCAACTGGGAAAAGGAAAACAATGGTGCGATTCTGTGGGAATCAAACTTGTTCAGTTCAAGAATTAAAGGATTATTTATCATTTGACCATAACAATCAAAACTCTCCGGAAGTTGTTACTAAGTTCTTTCATAGATACACTCTAGACTGTCACTTTTCAATCAATTTTCATCTTTTTTGCTTAACATGTTTCATTACAGGATATCTTAAAGATGAGATGGAGATGGAAAATTCCTCCGTACCTGAGTAGTCAAGTAAATCCGAATATGCTCAGACACTAACTACACTTGTTTTGATGTTATGAAGACCTATATAAACGGTGTCAATAGCTTCCGCATACTTGATGTCATGTATTCATTAACAAGTGCACAAGATGGCGATCAAATTACCAGATGATGTAAGATTTTGTTTGGCGGATAGGTCTCAAGAAAGCTAAGAATCACAGTCAAGACAAGCGTAAGATGAATCAAAAGTTCTTCTATCCCCAAATGTACAAGATATTAAATGTCCACGAGATAACGACTGATGTGATTAACGTTTGGTATTATAGGTGGTGACCTCCTCTTAGGGGTGGATTGTTAGATATTAGAAAAGGATCGGTCACCCCGTGTATGTTGACGGTTTATTATAGCTTGTAGTTTTAATAGTTAATTGTACGATTTCGGTATTAAGTCGGGTAACTTAATACCCGGTATTTGTAGTATATATTATGCTCTTCCAACTTTGGAAGAAGCTAGCTAGTCATTTACTCTTTTCATAGAAAACACTTTTTCTCTCTCTAGATATTCTCTCTCAAGTGTTTCTCTCTCTAAGAAACTAGCCAAATCCAAGAATCGACCCCGTGTTATGATATAGGATATACCACACTTAGGTTTTGGTGCGGACAATGGTGGAGTTTCTGGAGGTGGGACAAGTGGTGTGCTTTGGGAGCTAGGAATTTCTACCACTTCCGTTATGGTCTCCGGTTCTTGTTCCTTTTCTTGATAAACGAGAGAATGAGGAATAAAAGATCTATTCAATGTCAAACCATCCATACTAGTAATCTCATGAAGCTCTGCACGTGGGTCTGTGATGCTCGGCAGCACGCATGATTGCCTCTCTTGAAAAATTTCTTCAATTTGACACATTTGATTTTGCATTAACTGATTCGAGGTTTCCTGATTATGGTCATAATTTTATCGCATGCTAGCAAAATGATACTCAAGAGCTTTGACTTGTTTAGTAAGAACGGTAATGGCATCAATTTGAGTTGAGGTACCACCACTACTCGAAAGTTGAGGTTTATTTCTACAAGTTCAAACTCTGGCTTTATTCTCGATAATGGTTAAGGCATCTTGAGTATTTCTTGTCATTAGATTTCCACCAGCTGTTGTATTGAGAGAATCTTGATCAAATTGATACAACCCGTTATAGAAAAAATCAATTTGGTGAAGGAGAGAGAATCCATGATGAGGACATTTCCTTAATAAATCTTTGAATCTTTCCCAAGCTTTGGTAAACGTCTCTCTGAAAACTTGTTGAAAGATCGTGATTTCTTTTCTAAGCTCTCTGGTTTTATAATAAGGGAAGAATCGATTCAAGAACTTTGATACTAAATCATCCCAAGATGTGATAGAATTAGGAGGTTCGTTCTCAAGCCATGTCTCGGCTGCTCCTTTAAGAGAAAACGAGAATAAGATCAACTTCACCACATCATCAGGCACTTGGTTTAGTCTTAGAGTTCGGGTTATTTGGTAAAATCTCCTGATGTGTGAACGAGGATCATCATTTTCAAGACCAAAGAAAGAATTGTTACTAACGAAATCAAGTAACTCGGGTTTCAATTCAAATTGATCTACGAGAACGGCTGGAACAACGATAGCATTTTCAATACCTAAGATAGGTATTCGGAGTAGCTCTTCCATCGGTCTCAAATGATCGGCCATTTAGACGTCTTCAGCGTTCTCGTCCTCTCCTTGTATACAATCATGAAAAAGATTATCGGACTCAGATTCTTCTACTTGATGAAATTGTAGACTTTTCTCGGGATCGGGAAAATGTAACTCGATTTGGTTCGAAGAAAATTGCACGCTCATGTACCAAAAGTAAAACGAAGAAATTTGGTGTTTCATAAGTTTTAGAAATTCTTTGTAAATCTTTATAATCCTCATTTTTATTACATATATAAAATAAAAGGAAAAGTAAAATAGAAATGGAAAATATATTATTTATTTATTTATTTATTTATTTTGGATTTTTATAAAAAATAGAATTAAATAAAAATATTTTTGGTATTTTTTTAAATTTTTTATAAAAGAAAATAAAATAGAAATAGAAAATATTTTTGGATTTCTATTTATATAAGAACGAAATTAAACATTCAAAAGAGATCGAAATTAAACAAAACGTGATGATCGTAACAAAACCTCCCTGGCAGCGGCGCCAAAAACTGATCCGCACGAAACGTGCTCGTCGAGTAATAGTATATGTAAGTGTCCCGTAGGATGTGAAAATTGCTTGAGGACAAACAATAATCAATCTTTCGGAGTCGAAGTCCCAACGAGGTTTGAATTGAAAAATCACGATTATGTTTTCGAAGAATAATGCTTGATTATCTTTTAATGTTTTGGGTTATAAGACTATTTTTAATGCTAAGAAAATTATACTAAAATTAAACTAAACAATTAAGCTACGAGAATTATGCTAAATTGATTTAAAAGATTATTAAGATGCAAATGTTTGCTAAGTGATGTGAAAAGTTCATTAAGTGTGAATTAAGGTTCATCAACGAATTAATTTCCTTAGAAAAGATAATTATCTCACAACGTTGGTTTATTTTGACAAAAACCTCTTAAAAAGAAATTAATTTATAGATGTGTAGTTTGACTATTTTTCTAGATTTTGCCCTTTAAAACAAACGACAAATGTAAATAATTAAAAATTATTTAAAACATCCAAACGACAAATGTAAATAATTAAAAATTATTAATCAATTAAACCTTTTTCCAATTCACACTTAAATCTCAATTCACAATATCACTTAACAAGCACTAATTAACTACTCACTAAGTGTAATGATCAAATAAACAAAGCTAAACATTTTATAGTAAGTCTACACTAATAAATTGAAAAAGGATAGAAAATTAGACCGAATTGAAGAGCCGCAAATAAACGAATACCACCCGATTTAATAAGCTAAAGAAAATAATCAAATTCTATCTAGCTTATTAAACCCGTAAGCTCCGCGCCTCAAGAGTTGACCGATACCAAAAGCAATTCAAAAACACAAACTATTAAAATATTAACAGTAACAACAATTTCAAATTGCAATTCATTTTCTGTCTAAACTAACCACTTGTCCTATTAATTATAACCGAACGCAGCCCAAATGGTAACAAGGCCCAACAATGAATCCAAACCAACAAGGCCCAAACAAAATTTTGAGTACTAGTTTAACAAATTTTCTTAACAAATTTAGTGACTACAATAAGCTCTATCAAACTTATTTAATTAACCGAATAAGCAATAAAAACTTTAAGCTTAAATAAATCCTAAAAACTTAAATGGTGATCGAATAAGCTAACAACCTAAATCTAAAGACGATAAACAATGAAAATTTAAGCCCAATCAAACCGAATAAGCTGTGGAGGGCTTATTTGGTGTAGAGATTTTTATGCTAAAAATTCGAACAAAAACTTATTCGGAAATAAGCTACGGCACAACTTATTTAAAAGCTACTTCAAACAAACACTTATAAAAGAAATAGGAAGATTAATTGAATAAGCTAAAGATAGCTTATTTGTAAAGCATCTTATTTCTGAATAAGCTAATGAAATAAGCAGATTAAATAAGCAAGAAAAGAAAGGCTTACATTCTCGATAAGCTAACGAGAAGAAAAGAAGAGGAATAAGCCAAATGATTAAGCTAAGTGATATCCAAATACATTTTCATTAATAAGCTAGAGAGAACTTTTACAAATAAACTAATAAGCTTTAGAAAAGTTTTTACAAATTCCTAATAAGCTAAAACCAAATCAGAAATAAGCTAAACATTTTAAAAAAAATATAAACTAATTTTATTTCACTATCTAAAATCTAATAATCGAGAATGAGCTGGTGGAGACTTTATATAGCAAAAGTGTGGAGAGGGGCAATCTCGTCCTTGCAAGTAGCCAACCAATGAGAAGAATAGAGCGGGGGGCTTGATCGTCATTTTCCATGAGCTGCGTCATAATTTGCCAATGATTGGCTGAAACCTTGGATAGCAGCGTGGATCACCTAATCAAAAAGGGGCACGTGGCTCATTTATTGCGTTATTTTAACGCATCCTTGTACCCGATCATGAAAAAGTGAAATGAATGTAGTTATAATTTGCAATGCCACGAGTTGGTGGTTGATTGGTCAAGAATTGTGAGTGGGAGCTCACATGATACAACTTTGATTTAATTTGGTGGCACATGATGCTGACATCATCACGACACAACCCACTCCTTTTACTGTTAGTCAAATTTATTATCTTTTGGGCTGGTCCGGCCCATTAAGTGGGTTACAGGCTAGCCCAATATGATCCGAGGGCACCGTTGGACTCGTTTTTTCGTGCTCTTTCTAATGGCATGCTCGGGGACTTTTCACGACTTTGTCTTGTTTTTGAATAATAGGCACTCTTGATTGCGACGAACCCGTAATTACCCGTTTTTGCTCCGTTTTCTATCATTTTTACCTGGAAGACATAAAAATACCAAACAAACATATTTGCAATATAATTCAGCATATTTTAGTATTTTTAGTCCGATTAATAGTGTTTTCGGGGTATAAACGATGTGTGTTTTAGCACACATCATTTCTCTACATTAGAAGCTATACACTTGTCAATATTTTCGTCGATTTCCAGAATTCGTAACATAACCTCCTGTTTACGAGAGATATCAGCATGTTTTGCCATGTTATGGCAAGCCTTTATTTTCTGTTTGATCACCTTTAGTTTTTCATGAAAGTTCATACGGCCATTCCCCTCCGAGCACTCATCATAAGCAGATTTTACACATTCTTCTAAACCATCTTTTTTCAACCATGAATGAAAGAATTTAAAAGGGATCGGCCATAATCATTCTTCTCATCATGAAGTATCAAAGGAATATGATCCGACCATCCACGAGGTAAGGCTGTAACCCTTAAATTTGGAAAAGCATCCATAACCGAACTGGATAACCGATCAAGTTTACTCATCTTCGTGCCCTCCTTATTCATCCATGTGAAAGAACGCCCTCCCAAAGGAAGATCAAGTAAACCCGCATTGTCAATAAAGTTGTTATAAATTTGTGCTTCTGCTGGAGAAAATATCGTTCCATACAGTTAGTTCACTTTCGTCCCGCACTTCATTCATATCCCCGAAAATAACATAGTGACCCTGGTGTGAACTAATAAACTCCAAAATACGGCTCCATAACAAAGCTTTTGCATCTGTCTCTTGTGGCCCATAGATGTTTACCATTTAAAAAACCTCATCAGAATAAGTCCACTTACCTTGTACAGTAATATACGAATCGTCACACCAAATTTGATTTTTGACGAAAACATTAGGATCCCAAACGGAAATGAGACCCCCTGATCTCCCTCGAGACAAACTACATGCATAATCAAACATGCAATTACCCCACATAGACTTAATGCGAAAAACTTCAAGACGCGTCATTTTGGATTCTTGAACACCTAGAAACTGAATATTGTTTTTATGACACATTTCCTTGACCCACACCCGTTTCTTTCGATTCTTGGTGCCTCTCATATTAATAGAAAGAACCTTCATCGATCCACCATTAAAACTCCAATACCATCAATGAGTCTATGTAAGGATTTATGGCACTCTTTTACATCATATCCCAATTTTTCTCCTACTTCAATTAATCTCGATATTTCATGAATAACCGATACCCCCCTAATATCTTTGTATCTGTATTTGTCAAAAGTTGTTGAACACTTACCCCATTTGGATTGAAAAGATTCAGATGAACGTGCACCTGTGTTTTTAAACTGTTCAAAACTTGGAGGTCGACTCAAGTCCGAGTCATCTTTTCCTATATCCTCGTGTGGTGTAGCTTCTATTTGTTCCTCTCCATTCATCTCCTGTGGGGTATTACTTTGGTTGCTTTCTCCATTATTTTGCATCTCACATTTATCATCGTCTACCTTTTCTACCTTATCTTCATGATAAAACTCATGAAATTCACCTTTGCATTCAGATTCTTCTTCATTTGCAGACTCAACATCAACTTTTAAAATAGCTTCTGAGTTATGTGATGATGAGTCATCAAGGTTGATACTCCAAGGGCCCAATTCATGAATGTGAACATCGTAAACCTCCCCATGAGTAGCTACTTTCACCACTTCTGATATAAACTCCAACTGTTTGGTAGCGATGCAAACCCGACCCATACTCATAGCTGTCGACCTATCATCCTCGAAGAACATGAATTTACCAACCGAGTCAGCCACTTTCTTGAAAGCATTGGAGCCCCATGCACACAATGGAAGTCCCGATATTTCAACCTAAACCATTCTTTCGTCGACATAAAAGTTCCTTGAGACCGGTTTTATTGTCGTAAAGAGAGTCTTCAAATTCGTGTTTTTCTTGAAGGCAGTACATGAATCTACATTATGGAATTGCAACCATAACCATAATCCGCCTACATGGTGAATCTTCACACTGTCAAAACCTTCTTCTCTGCATAAACGATGCATCATGCTCATTGTTTCGACACTCTTTACTTTCACCAATGCTACCTCCATTGAATTAACTATATTAACCAATTCATTGTCGGACAATGAAATTGATTTCATTTCCATTGTAGTTTCAGCTTCGATAATACCTCTACGACCGTTCAAAACAGAAACATACGAATGCTTAGTGTGATAGAAACCAGATTCAGGTTTAGCGGCATGTTTTTCCATTACTGGAGCAGAAACTTTTATTGTTTGTTTAGTTGGTTTCTCTACAACCATTTTCTATCTTTGAAATCTTGCAACAGACGCAAACAAATGGAAACTCCCGATCCATATGCTTGATAACGATTTGGAAAACGCTTCCTCATTTTGAATACCCACAAACCTAACGAAACCAAACCTTTTCCCAGCTTTTAACCTCTTATTAGCACTGAACGAATCAACGATATGCCCATACGACTCGCACACCTTCCACAAACCCTTTGCATCAATGTGTTCTGGGAAATTCGTTATGAAAAACGATTTTGCAATCCGTTGTACGTCTTTCTGAAACGGGTTTCTAATGTGCTTTGAAGTTTCCTGTTTATTATTCCTCATGATCCATGTCCAGCCATGGGCATCTGTGTTAAATGAAGTTTTCCCAACCATCGGATCCCCTACTTAAAATTCCGATGAAAAACTCAATTGCGAAAAACTCAGAACTAGACGGAGATATATTAAATCTCAAACCTACTACTTCAAGTGCTTCACAGGTGTATTATATGATTGTAATTGTGGTTTGGCATGTGATTAAAGGAACATAAAAAATTGGGGATTTGAAAATTGAATTGCATTTAGGGTTTTGGGATTTGGGGAAAATCATTTGAGAAGAATTGAAAACAATAATAGTTTAATTGAAAGATGTTATGTAGCCATAAGTTACATGTGGAGATGGATTACCTGTGGAGATGGTAAATCCATTGTTGATGGTCAAATGACATTGGTCTAAGAATTTGCACTTTATGTTTTCTAGGAGCTTGTTTTTTTTTATCTTGTTACCAGATTCACTTAGCATCTGTACGTGTTATTTATCAATTATTAAGTTTCAAGGTTTGGTTGATAGTAAGATCAAGCATCAAGTTTTGTGTCATTGTATCATGTTTCTATGTTATCCCACCTTGGTATGGGATAAAAATGGAAGTGGTTTATAAGCATCCTAACCACACAAATATGCAGTAGCAGACAAAGACACTGAATTGTGAGCTATTTTCATTCTGTAGGAAAATTTATACTTGTATCTGAATTGTCAAACTATACATGATGTCATGAGTGTTGCAGTGTCTAAGATCTCCCCTTTTAAAGATTGAGCTTGAGCTTAGAAACTAACAAGTTGGCTTTTCTCCCGCGAGTTGCGGCGGGGATTAACTTTATCTCGAGGGGTATTTGGCTACGATAGTATGTTTTTAGATTTTTTTTTATGTTTTTGGTATTTTACGTATAGCCCAATATAGTTATAAGTTATGTGTGGAGTTGGTATGTTTTTTCCTATGTACTTGAAGGGTTAATTTTATCAGAGTGTCTATGTGTTTAAAAATACGTGAGCATCTTATATGTTTCATTCTTGATGGTATCCTGTTGCTTGCCTTAACTGATACTACATGCATCTTGACTCTTAGATACTACGTAGTACATGTATCTTGACTCTTAGATACGAAAAATTGTGACACTGACACACAACACACATTTGCAAATTTGCATATTGCTTATAAATCAGTCATCTGCTTTAAAATTTATAACCAATATCGATTTTGCACTTTTGCATATAATACTAAAAACATTATATGTTTCTCTTCTTCAGGACGATGGCAACTACAAAAATAGTGAATTAAGACTAATAATTTACAAACGAAAGTACCTGAACCTGATTGCCACTTAGAAGAAGTACCAGTATTAGCAGGATGGCATTATCATGGTTGCCACAAATACTATTTGAATGTCCATTTACACCACCAGCAGGTATAGATTGTAATAGCGATTGAGGACCTGTTCAAGATACAAACATCTAACAAATTACAAATGGAAACTCAAATAAGGAAAGTGGATATAAAAGAAAGTAAAACACACTTGCTAACTGCAGCTGGCACTTCAGGCATATCCAACCTTAAGTCGCCACATGGCACTGAATCCAATTGATACACACATCATGTATTCGGAGAAACACTTGGACTAACACCTGGCACTTCATGTATTTGCAACCCCTGGTCACGATATGGTACTGAATACGATTGACCTACGCATCGTCTCTTTGGAGAAACACTTGGACCAACACCTGCCACTTCAGGTACTTGCAACCCCTGGTCGTGAAGTGGTACCGAATTCGATTGACGTATGCATCGTCTATTTGGAGATACAACTACGTTACCGTGGACACTACAAGCACTGTTGCCAACAGCAGTACACTTAGGAATCAATTTCCTCTTAGTTTTCATTAGAATGAACGTATTCATAAAGTGATATTGTACAGGAGTTTAATAACCACCGACTTCTCCTAAGGATATCTTGCAATTCTAAATGCTACTAAGGATGACAAATAAACATAAGGAACATTCACAAAAGCATTCATATATGGCAAAAAAATAGCAATACCAAAATTCAAAAATGATACTAAAAGTGGCAATAAGCAAAAGGAGCAATGGTAAAATACTGACGAACATGGCAACAATCATATAGCAAAATCGATACACAAAAGACATTAGTAACCAATGTAAATCACAAAACTTAATCAACATGTGCAATGACCTCATACTGAACCGCGAACCAAAAAAAACAACAACAAAAAACGTAACTGTCACAGGTAGGGGTGGCAATCCGGGTCGGGTTCGGGTTCGCAGGTCAGAAACCTTCAACCCAAACCTGACCTGTTTATATAAACACACCATAACCTGATTACTTCTAACCTGAACCGACCCATGTAACCCGTTTAATTTAACGGGTCAAACAGGTTAACACGTCAAACAGGTCAAACGGGTCAAACAGGTCAATAGTTTTAAATGTATATGCAAAAGTGCAGGATATCAAAACATGCTACAAATTATCAAAAGACACTACTGTAACACCCCCAAAATGGGTCGCAACGGAAATGACATTCCAGGGTGTTACTTCATAATACCATTGCATAAGACATGAAAGAACGACCTCTAAATGAGTTGTTTGAAAATAATACATTGGATTTAATAAATGTTATTACAAAAGCTTAACGGCTAAACTTGTTCATCCTTGAAAATGTAAAGATTTTAGATCATAACAAATATTCTCAAAATGTAATGCCTCTAAATCTTTATGCAATGACTCCAAAATGATTGACCACCAATGTATCTCTTTGCTCTTGTACCTCATTAACCTAAGAAAACATGCTTTAAAACGTCAACATAAAGTTGGTGAATTCATAGGTTTGTTTATGTGTAAATCAGGACCGCAAGATTTCCCCGTGATTATGCAACCTGTGCACCCATCACAAAATGTAATTACGTTTCCCTAAGCTCATGACACTGAAGCTCGACATGTATGAATGCAATATTAATATTGTCACATTGCCCGTGATGATGTTCAACCCGAAACATCCAAAATCCGACCTGGTATACGTCCGTTGTCCGGCAAACCGGCACAGTGAGCATGACTCACCCGAACGGGGATGTCAATCCCAAATAGATCTATTTATAATATTCGCGCTTACAATCCAGTACTTGACAGTTCATGATAGTGGGCTCAGTGGGTTATCGCTACTTAGGCAAACACGTAATCAAGTTGAAAATGTCCACTTGCGTCCAAAAGTGAAATCAAGTATTGTATCCCATCGTGACATGTAAATGAGTATGTAAACCAATTTGTAAACGAGTTGTAAATGAACATGTAATGAGTTTAAATCAACCATGTAAATGAATTTGTAAACAAGCATGTTCTCCCCCAAAAGTATATGTAAAACAAGTAAAACAGGGGGCTATAAACTCACCTCTAGTAATAGTAATATCGTCAATGAAAAGTAAGCATGGAAAACGAGGCACGGAAACTCTAACCGCAACCTAAATTAATAATATGCCTTTAGAATAATGAAAACTAGCGTGCAATGATGCAAATGCAATAATATCAGTCCTACATCACCCGTACACAGTTGCGTTAAGTTTTACAAGTTAAAACGTGAGTTACGGAAAAGTAAAATATTTATTTTTAAGTTTTCAAAAGTTCCAAATATTTACAAGTTGCCTACATTTTTTATCTTTCTTTCTATTCTCTTTATATCAACTTCTCTCTCTCGCGCTATGGACCCACAACTCTTTCGTTTAGATTCCTAAGATTGGGGAGTCTAGACTTTCTAAAATCTAGAAGTTATTTACTTTAAAAAGTTAGTTTATCATTTTATCCCACTCGGATTCTAATTGCCTTAAAATTAGTGTTGAAACAGGCCGGTCACGAAGGTTTGGCAGTCTTCAGACTTGGTAGAAAATAAGGTTATTTCAGCATGTGCTGACTGCGGGGTCACAGTTTTGGTTGGCCATAACATTCTTGTATTAACACCATTTAGGCTGATTCCAAGGGATTTGGAAAGACACTTGGGTCAACTACAAAAGTCTCAACTATCCCAGAGTCTAATTCTATAATTAAAGGCCTCGAAGTCATGTCAAAAGTAGGCTTTCAGCGGCATTTTGTAATTCTGACAGCTTTACACAAAATTTTGCAGATTTTGATTTAGTCGTATCTTACTCGTTATTTATCTGTATTTAATAATTAAACTTGCTAAATATACTTTATAGTACCCTCTACAAGATACACAAATGACCCGACTCTCTAGTCCATCCTAGAGTGGTAGTTGCTAGCCTCAAAGTTACCCATTTGCAGTTTTTATCATTTTTCCAACTCTTGATTTTAGGGATCAAGCTACGGGATTACTATCGTTTGGTTTAGGTTTCGAATATAATACCTAGGTGACCTTAGAATACAGGGTAGTAACCAATTCTAAAGTTAAAAATCGATTTTTAGTTGATTTTTACAAGTATGCGCTTATATCATATACTTATGCATTTTCGTTCGAATAATACCAAAATACTTCCGCAAGCTCTAGATTTCTAATATATCATACCTCTAACGTCATATTATTTATAAGTTGCCTACTTTGTTGACCCACAATTCATTCGTTATAAATCCTAAGAATGTGAGTCTAGACTTTCTAAAATCTAGAAGTTATGTACTTTAAAAAGTTAGTTTATCATTTTATCCCACTCGGATTCTAATTGCCTTAAAATCAGTGTCGAAACAAGCCGGTCGCGAAGGTTTGGCAGGCTTCAGACTTGGTAGAAAATCAGGTTATTTCAGCAAGTGCTGACTGCGGGGTCACAGTTTTGGTTGACCATAACATTCTCATATTAACACCATTTAGGCTGATTCCAGGGGCTTTGGAAAGACACTTGGGTCAACTACTTGTTTCCAGCTGAGAAACAAAGTCTTAAAGACTTTTGTGTGTTCCTTGTTTCCAGCCGAGCTAAGAAAAGAGAGAACAATGGTTTGTGGGTTTTGTTTTAGGTGAAACAATGAAAGGTAAAAGTTGGTTCTTTTATAGACAACATGGAAGTTGGGTCTAGATTAAAATAGTACAGAGGTGTGTCCTCTTCTTACATTGAGGCGTGGGGTTTTGGATACAAGAGCAGGGAATTGTAACTTTGCTTGTTGTTTTGATAACTAACAAGTGCTAGATAGTGAAGTATATAACTAAAACTAGAGGTAATGCTTGAACTTTTTCTTGCCTTGTTTCCTTCTTTACTGTCGTGAACCACCAGGAACAAAAGGAAGTTTTGTTTGGGTTTGTGCTTTGTGAATAATGAGGTCAATAATAAATGTGTTAACTAGCTCTTAAGTAGTCAACATAAGTAAGGTTTTTAACATTCTTTATTACTAGGGAACATGTAGAAAGTGACTAATGCTTCATTAGACGTGTGAAAGGAAGGAGGGAAAAAAAGGGAGCATGGTCTTTAGATTATAATAACATGTAGGGAACATACTAGGATAAGATGGAATGAGACTTAACCAAGCATGCTTCATAAAGAGTGTGTGTGTTTCGTGTATATGCAGCCAAGAGGGACAAAAGAAGACAACTTTGAGGCTCGTATCCAATGGGTAAGGTATAAGGTTTGTTTTGTGGATAAAGGTTAATGTATAATAATCTAAAGTGAGTATTTTGGTGATTTAATTTCAAAGGGGACGGTTTGTATGCTTCTAGAAGAGAAAATGTATAAAATTTTGGATATTGGTTATTATTGTGGGAATTTGTTGAAGTATAGATGGTTTAAATGGTTTCCATGCATGCAAAAACGCTCCAAATTGCAAACCGTAAACGTTTTGCGTAAAGTATAAAAATAAATTATGAAAAGTTATAAATTATCTTCCTAATAATTATAAAACACTTGTTTGACGTAAACTTTTATTTATTTAATGCCGGTTTACGTTGATTGTTGATTTTTAGTTTACGTGATTGAACTAAACGGTTAAAATTAAAATTTAACGCGTAACAGTTTAAAATAAATAGTTAAAATATTTATTGACGTAGAATGACGTGAAAATGTGAATTGTTACAACTACCACAACAAAAGATTCAACACCAAAATACATTACCAGAAGTCCATAACAGAACATTACCACAAAGTTTAC